>JANZLC010065582.1:0-13458 GCA_026413385.1 Erythroxylum gracilipes
TAAATGAAGTAAGTCTCATTTATTGGCTATTTGATGATTGATTAATGCAAGAAGTGATGCATTGGATGCCTCTCTCTTCTTCCATTGATGCATATACGAAATTGGTAGGATAGAAAGTGTTCTTGGATGTTCTTTACACCTTCTCTCCTTTCATGAAAAGAAGAACCGAAATTCCAAAGAAAAAGGTTTTCAATTTTGGTTCATCTTCTTCTTAAAAAATCTCCTCCGAATATTTCTTCTCCTTTCCCACCAAAGGATTTGGTTAACCTAGTTGTCCTTGAAGAACAAGAGGTAAATCTAATTGGTTGAGGATACTACAACAAGGAAGAAGATAGATTGCTAAAGGAAAAGATTCAAAGGCAAAGGATTTGGATACACGAAGAAGGAGAGGATAGCGCAGCGAGGATTTAAAGCTGTAGCAAAGGAGTCGGTAATACTCCTGATCTTGTTTATGTTTTATTATCCTTATACCATATCATGTATGGATTAGCATGTTGATTTGGATTTGTTGCTTCCGCTGCAAGTAATGATTTCTTAAAAGTTTTGAAATATACTATTTCTCCAAATAAGGCATGTTTTCTTTTTCCGATCCAACACATTCTCCAAAGGTGGTAGAGGTAGGTTTTTATGGTGAGAATGAAAAGAGAGCAAGATGAAAAAGGAAGCAAATAAGAGATGAGAGAGCTAGGTTTTGTGTTGGAGGAGGTTGGCACAAAATAACATGAAGAAGAAGGGAACTAAACCCATGAATAGAAGGAAGAGAGCAAGGTGAAAAGCACAAAAATGGTCTTCCAAAGAGAGTATCGTGAAAGACAACCAAAAGTTCTTTTAAAAAGTAAACAAAAGGTGGTTTAAAAGACATGGCTTGGCAAGCCACATGTCAAATTCCCATGCATTCCCTTATGTTTCACTTAGTAAACCACTCCAATTAAACCCAATTCCTACACCAATTATCCCCTAATTAATGACACTAGTCAATAATTCCTAAAGTCATGTATCAAAAATTCCATTACCATACGATGTAAATTCTACTACCATTTATCAGTTGGTCTGCCACTTGGCATTTTTTCTAGTCCAGAAATTACCCCGAATTTTTCAGAAAATTTCCCAAAATTCTCCAAATATTCTAAAACAACAATTACACATTCCAAATCAATTTTCAATATAAACAAGTCACAATTTTCAATAACAATCACATTTATTAACAATTATACCCTGAATGTCAATGAATGCATGTAAAATTATTTTTATGTGCAAGGATTCACTATTTATGCGCATGTGCACCTTATGTAATGCATGAGCATGAGATGTGTTATCCCAATTTCTCTTATTGATCTCATATGTACCAAATTTTTAGGGTTCTAACCCCTTTGGATGGAAACAGGATGTTACACAAGGGCTCCCACGTAGCCTCTTCAACAGAATGATTTCTCCACAAAACTTTTACTAGCTGACCTATCTTGTTCCTGAGGACCTTTTCCTTAGTGTCCAAGATTTCTACTGGAATCTCCTCATAAAGTAGATCATCCCTTAATTGAACCTCAATGATCCGAATGACGTGGGAGGGATCAGATCTATATCTCCTCAACATTGAAACGTGAAATACATCATGAATCTGCGATAATTCCGGTGGTAACGCCAACCTATAGGCTAGTTGTCCAATCCTTTCAATGATTTCATAGGGACCCACATATCTCAAACTCAACTTACCCTTCTTGCCAAATCTCATGACTCCTTTCCAAGGAGACGTCTTAAGAAAGACCTTCTCATCGACTTCGTACTCCATCTCCTTTCGGTGTGCATCAGTGTAACTTCTCATTCTATCCTAGGCTGCCTTAAGCCGTTGCTTAACTACGTTGACCTTGTCTACTGTCATCTGTAGTAACTCTGGCCCTATCAGTTTCCTTTCTCCTTCTTCATCCCAACATATCGGAGTTCTACATCTCCTTCCATACAATGCTTCATATGGAGCCATCTGAATGCTCGAATGGTATGAATTATTATAGGAAAATACTCATCCTAAGCTCCTTTGAAATCCATTACACATGCCCTAAGCATTCCCTCAAGGGTTTGAATGGTCCTTTCAGATTTACCATCTGTAAAGTCGTGCTAAAATTCAACTTAGTTCTTAGAGCCTCTTGTAAGCTTCCCTAAAATCTCGAAGTAAACCGAGGATCTCTATCAAAAACTATAGAATCTAGAATCCCATGTAATCTTACTATCACATCAATATATTTCTTTGCTAGCACATGCTGAGAAGCAGTCTATTTAATTGCCAAAAAATGGCTGACTTTGTCAAATGATCAACAATGACCCATATAGCATTATGCTTCCTACTAGTCTTAGGAAACCAATTAGGAAATCCATGGTTACCTGTTTCCATTTCCACTCAGGAATGGACAAGGGCCTTAACTTGCCAGAAGGTGCCTGGTGTTCGGCCTTGGCTTGCTGACACACTAGAAACTTACTTGTATACTCTGCTACATCTCTTTTCATGCCTTTCTACTAGAAATGCTCTTTCAGATCTTTGTACATCCTGGTGCTATCTGAGTGCATGACATAAGGCACATTGTGTGCCTCATCTAGTATTTCATCTTTTACTTCCTTGATAGTTGGAATACATAATCCATTTCCTACAGTCATGAGTCCATCATCCCTCACTACCACTTCAGACTTCCTGCCATTTTGAATTTCTTCTCGAAGCTTACTTAATTCTGTATCCTATGCTTGTAAAAATCTAACCTTCTCTCTAAGAATCGGCCTTACTCTGAAAGTAGCAACAACACATTCAGGATCCTCCTATTTCAAACTTATTCTAAGCTTAGCCATTTATTCCAATAACGACAGATAAACTCTATGAACATGGGCTATTGATGATTTCCTACTCAAAGCTTCCTCCATTACATTCACCTTTCCTGGATGGTACTCAATCAATAAATCATAATCCTTTAGCAACTCAATCTACCTTCTCTGTCTCAAAATTAACTTTTTCTGGCTCAGTAAGTACTTGAGACTCTTATGATCAGTAAAGATCCTTGTCTGAGCCCCATATAGATAATGCCTCCAAATTTTCAAGGCAAAGATTACTGTTTCCAATTCTAGTTCATGGTTCAGGTAATTCAGTTCATAAGGGTTTAGTTATCGCGAGGTGTAAGCTATTACCTTGTATTCTTTCATCAACACACAAACCAAACTCTTTCTCGATGCATCACTGTACACTATATAACCCTCATCTCCAATAGGCAAAATCAAAACTGGAGCACTTGTTAATATGCGCTTGAGCTCCTCAAAACTTTTCTGACATTCATCACTCCAGATAAATTTTTGATTCTTCCTCAATAACTTAGTCATCGGAGCAGCAATCATAGAGAATCCCTCAACGAATCTCCTATAATAACCTACCAGACCCAGAAAGCTCCCTACCTCTGTCACTGTCTTGGGTGTATACCAATTCACCACTGCTTCAAGTTTCCTTTGATCAACATGTGCCCTATCTTTTGAAATCATATGTCCAAGGAATATCACCTGGTGAATCCAAAACTCACACTTGTTGAACTTAGCATAAAGTTCCCTCTCCCTCAATATCTGCAACACAATCCTAAGATGCTCCTCATGTTCCCCTTCACTCTTGGAATATGCCAGAATGTCATTAATAAACACTATGACAAACTAATCCAGATATTCCTTGAAGACTTTGTTCATCAGATCCATTTAAGCAGCTGGAGCTTTGGTCAATCCAAATGGCATGACTAAAAACTCATAATGTCTGTACCGTGTCCTGATGGTTGTCTTGTTTACATCAAACTCCTTGATTCTGAGCTAATGATAGCCTGACCTGAGATCAATCTTTGAAAAGACCGTTTCTCCCTGCAACTAGTCAAACAGATCATCTATTCAAGGTAGAGGATACTTGTTCTTAATGATCACCTTGTTGAGTCTCTGATAATCAATGCACATGCGCCATGTCCCATCCTTCTTCTTAACAAACAGAACTGGCACTCCCTATAAGTGACGAACTTGGCCTTATGTACCCCTTCTCTAGCAGTTCCTCCAACTATTCCTTGAGCTCCTTTAGTTCAGCTAGGGCCATCCTATACGGTGGTATAGAAATGGGTGCGGTTCCATGAATCAAGTCGATGGCAAACTCAATTTTCCTTACCGGTGGCAAACTAGGTCAGGGAACACATCTGGAAACTCCCTCACTACTGGAAAGTCACCTAAGTCATGGAAATGGTATTCTCCTGTCTCCTTGGAAGGTTACCTTCTCTCTATTTCCCATACCAAATTATACCACCTTAAGGCTACAATCCAATTTCGCATGATACTTCTCCATAGCATCCATTTCAAGTATGACATCTAAGCCTTTTAGGTCTAGAGGTAGTAAACTAGTTCACAGTCTCTATATACTTGACTTATTATCACCTTCCTCCCTAAAGGAGTGCTAACAATTAAAGGACTACCCAAGGGCCTCAAGTCAACATCATGTATTGTCATGCTTGCAAAAATGAATGACTGCATAGAGCCAGAATCAATCAAAACATATACTTCAGAATTAAGTAACTGAGCCATACCCGTGATAACTTCAGGTACGGCTACAGCTTCCTCTCTGGTCATGACGAAGACCCTTGCCTAAGCCTGACCCTTTGGCCTTCCTGAAAGAATAGTCTTTTTTGTAGCTCCAGAATTGCCCACCTCAGTGACTAGCCTGGTCCCCACTATTTCTGCTCTCTTGGGGGCTTTCAACTGCGACCCCTATTGTTTTGTTACTTGGGGACAATCTCAGATCATGTGTCCCTTCTCTCAGCATCGGAAGTATGCTCCAAGCAACTTGAAGCACTCTCCTTTGTTAAGCTTCCCATAATGCTCACATTGAGGGCTTGTGTATCTGCTCCTCCCTGTCCTTCCTAAGCCTCCCACACTTGAGCCTTGTCCTGAAACTGCCTTTGCCTACTTGTTCTTGGTAGGGCCTGGTACTGCTAACCAAATTCGAAAGAAATCACTTTCGTTAATACAAATTAATGTAATAGTGGTAAGTAGATATCGTTCCCACGAGGAATTTTTAACGATAAAGGTTAGCGAGTTTAAAACTAAAACAAAGTAATAAAAAGGGAGGGTGTTGTTTTCAATTCATGAAATTTAAGGAAAAAATAAGAAAATTGCAAATCAACATTAATAATTGGATCTGAAAAATTAATGGAAAATACCTTGGTTTTCGGGTCATCGATGTTATCACGCTAATATGGATCCTCAATATAGAATTGCAATCATTAACAAATATTCATTGGGGATGTTTCTCTTAAGTGTAATGACTAGAAACACATATCCTAGCATTCTTATTAAACAACAACCTAGATACGATCATAGGTTTAATTGAATAATAGCTTTACGAATCAAGAACTAATAAGCAAGCGAAATACATGTACGACATGTAATCAATCAAGCGAATATCTCCTTAGAATTTACTGACTCTAAAGTAGCGAAGACAATCCTAATTGCTACTTGTGATTAGCGAAACTGAACGTCATATTTTGTTAATCTAGCGATTGAACAAATTAATCCCCTAGTTGCGCACCTAGAAACTAATGAATTCAATTAGAAAGAGTAGATCTGAAGATATTCAATGTTTATTAACGACATAAACTTTATCGAACATTTCACACATAATAACAGATAACATAGTTCCCCTCAACCAAGACAATAAGTTTAGCTACTCATAATAGAATTAAAAACAAAAGAAATAACAAAGTATAAAGTCTCCATCCCTAGTCCTTTACTGAAAAATACGAAAATACTAAAGGAAGAAATGCAGAAAAACGTAAAAACTGGAAAAGAAAAGTTGCAGAAACAAAAATCTGTCCTAATCCTAGTCTAAAGCTTGCGTGAATAGTGATCCTCTCTCCTTTTATGCTTATCTTTTCAATTTCCCTCCTATATTTCCTTGATTCTTTTCAGATAATGTATCCCCCAATTTCAGGTGGTCAAACCCCTTGAAAGATGGCAGTATAATCTTTAAAGATTGTGAAAATCTTGAATTTGAATCTTGACAATTGATCTGCAGATTTATTCCATCCTTAGGCATGCCCACGCTTAGTCACTGAATTGCTGTCAAATTTGGACTTTTAGGTTTTCTTCATTCTTTTGCATCTTTCTATTCAATTTCGTCTCTATGGTGTTGAAAATCATCTGTAAATAATTATAAGATAATTCCATTAATTTTGGATAATAATTTTTAATTTTGGATAATAATTTCAACACATTAAAGATAATTAAGTATAAAATAAGTGTAAATTGATGACTTAACAAATTCCCCCACACCGAACCTTCGCTCTCCCTCGAGCAAACATGTCAAACCACGACGCTCAGTTAATTTATCCTTCATATGATAAAGTGTACACAATCCATTAACTTGGGTTAGTAAGACTTAAGTTGCAACACATATCATAATCGTTTTTCACCAATGCAAATAAACAAAGTCAAAATATGACATTATTGTTCAAAGGCAAATATGAAATCAAAGTGAATTCTTCTCACAGATTTCGCTCTTACACTCAAGTGTTTGATGGCAAAGTGTTTCGCTCAAATCTCTGTCTAACATATTGCACTACCATAGGCTTGCAATTTCACCAATTACCATTCATTTAGATCACATGAGCTAATAGATCATAAAGACTTTATTCAAGGTTGTAATAGGGCTAGGTTCACAGGTGAGGTAAAAATGGCAAAGGTTAATCACAAGCATTCACAAAGTAAGTAAAATTTTGAGATAAACATGAATAAAAAGTACTACAACTACTCATTACTAACTAGTACTACTATATTTTATGATCTTTTTTCTTTTTTCTTTTTCCCTTTTCTTTTATTTTCTTTTCTTTTTTTCTTTTTTTCTTTTTTTTTGAATAATGCTAAGAATAAGGGAAAACACTAAAAACAAGAGAAAATAATAAACACATGAGTAGAAGCACCTATAAAAGTATATCATAATAAAATGCAAAACAAAAGTCCCAAATTACTCAATGCTTCATTCAACTTGTGATACGGTAAGGCTAATGGGGTTTTTGCGTTTTAAAATAAGGTGATTGATTGAAAAACAAGGATAAAGGCTTAAAAATGTTTGCAAAGGAAAAAAAGATAAGTGGGTCAATTTTAAGCTAGGGTGTAAAAACAAGGAAGGTCTTAATCATTTCTATATCCCATATGATCAAACAAATTCAAATTGGCTCCATACAAGTTCTGAAGGCAACATGAATAGAGGAGCCTCACACAATTCAAAGAAATAGCATGACATAAAGATGATGTCATTTAGGCTCAAGTTCGCTCACAGGTTTAATTCAAGAATTCACCTTAATTTCACAATTTACCTAATCTCTCAAATGTCAAAATTTTGACTATGTCTATGAGATCAGCTATTGCAATCAATCAACATGATTCACCTTAAAACTCACTTAGCCCAATTTAATTTCATGCATTTACCCAATCTTATCCAAACTAATATGACAAAACTTCATGGTTTAACACACAACAATGATGCAAAAATCAACAAAAATTACACAACAACCAAAAAATCGTCACGCACCAAACTCCAATTCTTTCCCCCACACCTAGACCAACATTGTCCTCAATGTTAAAGAAGTATAAATATAAAGGAAAAAGTTAAAGAAAACTTCTCTATTATGGAGGTGTCGCAATAAAGATGTTGGCGGATGTGGCGGTTGAAATCCTTCATGGTCCCAGTAGGGCACAAAAGACGTGATTGGAGTAGCCAACCTTCCTGACTCAGTTATTTCTCCTTGGCATTGTGTGTAATTTGTGAAACAAACCTGCAATGGGCCTAGACAACATGCAATCAACGAAATTGCAAGTTAGGAGTGGTGGGTGGGTTTTCGATGAAGACTAGGATAGAAAGCATTTAATGCATGGTAAGTGTGATTTAATGCCCAAGAGTTGAGTATGGATGTGCGATAGCTGCAGTTGAACACAATAAGAGACAAGCCCAATGAAAGAAGAAAGGGAAAAAGAGAGGGGAAATAAGGGGGGATGGCGGGAAAAAAAATTCGTTGTTTATTTTTTTATTTTTTATAATTTTTAAAAAATTAAAAGATAAAAAATTAAAATTGCATAATCAAAAATATTAATTTAAATTCCTAACTAAACTAAATTAAACCTAAAATGAAAATAAAAGAAAATTTCTAAAAAATATATATAAGAATGGGATACGAATGAGGTGCCTCCCATTAAGCGCTTATCAAAGGTCATAAGCTTGACCCTTGGTATATGTACATCATCCATTATCGAATGGATGCTTGAGTCCAATAGGAAGCATGCTCAAACTCCGTGAAGAGCCTGGACCAACTTCCCTCGAAGTAAGCTCTTTATCAGCACGATGCTCCATGACTTATGAGGAGTGGAACTTCATCGTTTTACCATCATACTCTAATGTCCACTCGTCTTTTCGGGCATCGCCCTTCTTACACCAAGATGGTCTCTGTAAAAGTATCGCCAATGGTTATGGAGACTCAACATCCTGCTTGCTACCTTCGGTCTTCAGCTCCCTCGCCTACAGCTCTCCTAAAAACTACACTTCTTGCGGCTCTTCGTATTCTTCTTCTTCTTATACCTGTAAACAACTAGGAAAAGGAAGCAAAATTTGGTTAGCGATAACATGAACTGCATCACTTACCTTAGGGGGTTGCACATTTCTATCTTTCCTCGAACTATAACCTCTTCCTCTCCTAACTCCGCTTGCTCTTCCTTTATTGCTTCTGGGTTCTCTAAATGATCTCCACTCTTTGAAGGAATGCATAACTCCTCCGTATCACTCCCCTGTTGGCTAAAAATTCTTGCAGACATTAGGGCTTCCATTCTCTAAGCTAGGTGGCTTAATTGATCTTCCAAGGTCTTCAAGCTACTCCTCGTTACCTGCTGGAATCGAAGAGTGCTTGTCGCCAAACTCATTACGATCTCCTCCAAAGATGTCTTATTAGCTTGTGGTGGTGGTTAAGGATGGCAATGGGTCTTCAACCCGATTAATATCAGCACTACCCGACCCAAAAAAATGAACATGGAGGCTAAAAAATAGATTTTAAATGGATGCTAAAAAATGAATGTGGATTTAGATTTGGATATGGGTCTAGTGATAACTCAAATCGATGGATACCCATATCCTACCCGTTTTTTTATTAACTCTAATTTTTCTGTTTTTTCTTGAATATTTATGATTAAATATAATAAAATATCAATATTTTCTGAGAAGAAACAATTTTAAAATCCCTACTTTACTGCTCAGTCCTCACCTTTTTCATCATATTTTATTTCTTGTAGGATGATAATAATGCAAATGATATGGAGATAGAGTTTTGAATGTTGTAGAGTTCATACAAAGACAATTTGAAGCTTTGGATAGTTCAACCTTTGTTCCAGTTCTTGATTGTGAAAAATATATGTTATCTTTGTACTAGATATTATGATTTTTATTATTCCAATTTTATGATTTTTAAGACATACAAATCAAAATCTTGACTTATTATTATTAAAGAAAATTTGATTTAGAGCTTTCGCAAAAATCTGCTTTTTATATTTTCTATTTAGAAGTTATACTTTTATGTACTATACAATCCGATGGATATCCAAAAACTCACACAATCCAATAGATTTAGATATGGATAGTAAATCGTAAAAATCGATGGATATGGATATGGATATGGATATGGATTGAGTTATAAAAAATGAATATGGATATAGGTAGAGTAATACCTGAACCGAACCCACCCTACCTATTGTCATCCCTAGTGGTGGTGGAGGCGGAGGCTCTGGCTCGAAGTAGGACTGCTTTTCATAATAGCTCAAGGGAGAAGCAAATCTATACTGTGTATCCTACAAAACAGGATATGTACAAAAAGAATAACCCAAAAATGAGCAAACTTTACATACCTTAGCTTGTTGGTCATCCCTCGGTACTTGCATGGCTAAGGGTGTAAAATCTGCAACTTGATGGTCAAACCTGGAAGTAGCAACAAATAGAAACTCATTATCATAATAAGGATAATATGAAAAATCAGAATCAAAAGTATACTGATAGTGAGCCATGCTGCTAAAAGATCGAAAAATCAGAAAGAGCTTTGAAACTAAAACAAACAGAAGATAAGGTAACCAAGAGCAACAAAACCAAAAATAAAAACAAAAACATCACTAGAAAAACCGTTAAAACATTTCCTGACAATGGCGCCAAAATTTGGTACTGCTATCACCTGCAACCAAATTCAAAAGAAATCACTTCCGTTAATACAATTTAATGTAGTAGTGGTAAGTGGATATCGTTCCTACGAGAAATTTTTAACGGTAAAGGTTAGAGAGTTTAAAACTAAAACAAAGTAACGAAAAGGGGGAGTTGTTTTCAATTCACGAAATTTAAGGAAAAATATAAGAAAAATCGCAAATCAACAGAAATAATTGGATTTGAAAATTGAATGGGAAATACCTTGATTTCGGGTCACCGCTGTTATTGCTCTAAAATGGATCCTCGATATAAAATTTCAATCTTTAATAAACATTCATTGGGAATGTTTTCTCTTAAATGTAATGACTACTAGAATCATGTATCCTAGCATTCTTATTAAACAACAACCTAGATACGATCGTAGATTCAATTGAATAATAGCTTTACGAATCAAGAATCCAATGAGCAAGAGAAATACATGTACGACATGCAATCAATCAAGCGAATATCTTCTTAGAATTTCCGACTCTAACGTAAAGAAGGTAATCATAATTGCTACTTGTGATTAACGAAACTGAGCATCATATTTTATTAATCTAGCTATTGAACGAATTAATCCCTAGTTGCGTACCTAGAAATCAAACAACTCAATTAGAAAAAGTAATTCGGAAGATATTCAATGTTTACCAACAACATAAACTTTATTGAAATATCTAACACATAATAACGGATAACACGAATCCCCCCAACCAAGAAAAGAAGTTTAGCTATTCATAACAAAAATAGAAATTAAAGAAATAAAATCATAACAAGTCTCCATCCCTGGTCTTTCTTGAAGAATATGAAAATATGGAAGAAAAGAAGCAAAAAACACAAAAAGATTGAAGAGAAAAAGTGCAGAAAACGAAAACCTATCTAAAACCTAGTCTAACGTGAACAGTCACGTTTTTCCCTCTTTAATGCCTCTCGATCCCTTCCTTTTTCATCCTATCTTGCAGATCACATTTCCCCATGTTCAGACTGTGAATCTCTATCAATCTTATCTTAAAAGATTACAAGAATCTCAAAAGAATTAGATTCAGATTTTGAAAGCAGATCTGGAAATTAATTTCATCCTTGCATGTGCCCACGCTTAGTGACTGAATTGGTGTTAGACTTGAAATTTTGGATTTTCTTCATTTCTTTTTCATCTTTTTGATTCAATTTCATATCTAAGGTGTTGAAAATCATCTGGAAATAATTATAAGACAATTTCATTAATTTTGAATAATAATTTCAACACATTAAAGAGAATTAAGTACAAAATAAGTGCAAAATGATGACTTAACAAAACTTCTTGCAATATTAAAACAGAAGGAGTTTATTCCAAAAAGGAAGGAGCCTATTGTAAATTAAATACATACACTATAATGCAAAAATTTAAAAGTTAAGAGAGAGAGTGACACAGTCAATTTATACTAGTCCGGCTTATAATGAAGCCTATGTTCAGTCCCCAAGTATTCAACTTGAATATTTCACTATAAAACTCCAAGTAGTAAATTTTCACAAGCTTCTCTAAACTCACAAGTACATATTTTTCAAGATTCTTCAACCTTTCATACTCGTAGTGTTTGACAAGCCTCTATAAGCTCCCAACAAAAAGTATAAAGGATTTAACAGTCTCTCTCAATAGAGTGATTTCACTTTCTAAAGCATAAGGAGTTTGATATAGATATGACTTTTAAGAATATTGATTTTGCTGAAGTATTTTGCAAATATGTGTCCTACTGTGTGCGTTTTGCAAATGCATTGACTCTTCTTTAAGTAGTCATTTTCTTCAACTAGACATTGCTTCATTTCTATTCTGAATTGACTTTGTATCTAATGAATCTTCGATATCATCTATGTTGGAACTTTTCAATATTCAAACGTTAAGAGAAAAGTTTTGACAGAAATATCAGAGCTAATTGTTCAAATTATGTGATTGGTAAGATCTTTTCAGATATTGTGAAATCATCTTTAATAAGGTAAGTTCATAAAGAAGATCCTGCAAGAAATGAAATATTTTTTATGATTTTATTTCCTCTTAAGAATTATATTGTTATCTATAAAAAATTTAAATTTAAATTTTGAAATATTATCATGTTATTATCAAAATCATTAATAATAAACCTTAAACTAACACATGTACCTTTCAAAAGAAAGGTAATAGTATAAGTCAAATAAAATTTTAGGTAAATTATTTTACTATTTATGCATATTAAATATTTTGTTAAATATTAGTTGACTATTTACATGTTTAAATTAATTAAAATTAGTTTAAAATCGTAAAAACTCTAAATAAGAGTTATGTTGGATTTAGTGTTTTGTTATATTGATTGATTTGGAGAATTTTTACATGTATTTAGTGAAGAATTGTGTATGAACAAGTATTTTGTAAAAATTAGTTTGTATTATATAGCTACAATTATAAAAATTTGTGATATATAAAAAGAAAAATGCATATTTGTATGTATATTTTTTTTAATTAGTATGTACAACCTAATTTTATGTATGCTTTAAAAATTAAAATGCACAAAAGAAGCACAAGCACAGGAATCAAAACAAAATTTGAGTATAATTTTCTAGACTTAAAAAGTTTATAGATAAAGAGAGGAACATATTTATTAAGATATTTTCATTAATTATATAATTTAAACAAGTTGTAAATGTCAATCTATAATAAAATTTTATTAGTTTTATCATTGACCAATGATAAATCATAGACTCAATCAATTTTGTTCAAATTAACAATTATTATTAAGTAAAACAAATTCAATATTAAAAAAAAGATTCTCAATATAGATTTAGTGTAACATTATAACATCCACCAAAAATTTTAACTTAATATATTATAATTTTCATTTCCTTTAAAAAATACGTATTACAATTTAAATTATAAGAAAAATGAAATAAAGATTAATCTAGTTGAGAGATAATGCAATACAATAGACAACTACACTATATACTTAATAAAATATTATAAGCAATATAATAACGAGTTAAGTATAATCATAAACATAATACTATTTTATGTATAATCATAAAAATAATACTATTTTATTCTTTTAGAGTTGTTAGAAATAATGAGATTCTAAAGACATAAATATTTTAGGACAATTTATTAATTAAAAAATAACTAAATTGAGTAAAACAATAAAAAATAAAAAATAAGAAGCTAAAAATTTATGTGGTTTTATTACGAAACTTTATTATACAAATCTTAA
>JANZLC010065679.1:0-13450 GCA_026413385.1 Erythroxylum gracilipes
TTTATTCTTAATTATATTATTAAACTCATTATTATTATTATTATTATTATTATTATTATTATTATTATTATTATTATAAAAAATTTTGTATTTATTATTATTATTATTATTCGATATTAATTTTTTTTATTGTTATTATTATTATTATTTGTTAATTTTTTACTAATACAAATCATCGTTTTAAAATAATCAATGAATTACATATTTCCAATCATATTATACTGTAGGAGTAATTTAGTTATTGACACTGTTTTTATATTCTGTCAACTGCAATCAAACACATTTCTATCCTCGAGACGGAGATAGTTTTAACTGTTTTGTCCATCATAACCAAACACCTCACTGTCTTCAATTTTTGTTCTATTCTATCTCCAAATTTTTTTTTATTCCGTCTCTCCATATGGGAGACAGCAACCATACGCAGTGTAAGACTTATGAGTCTTTAGGTTTTTATTTTTAACTATAGAACTAATAGGACTTTACCTAAACATACCACTTTTGGACCTTTAGGATTTAACTTTGATTAAAGACTTGAGGGACTTTAATAGAAGGATAGGGGTCTTAATTCTATCTCAAGATTGTAATTGATACTCAAAATTGTTGGCGTGAGTCGTTATAGTTACTAATATAGAAAGTATAGTTGTACAGATTCCTTTATTCAGGGGTCAACCTTAAGTTTAGTTATAGATGTTAAATAGGCCATATTTAACTTTCATAATTTTCTCCCTGCATTTCTATATATCCTGTAAAACGTATCAATCATTCAATCCTGTCACGAACTGAAACCTCACCATAGTTACCAATCATTGATTCCATGACAATGCCAATAAACATTAAGTCAGATGATTCTAACTATGCTTTATGGTCCCAGGTTGTTTAAGATGTACATCTCAGGCAAAGACAAAGTCGAATATGTCAATGGAGACATTCAACAACCATCAGAGACAGATCCCTACTTTCAGAAATGGCTAACTGAGAATGCCATTGTCAAAGGTTGGGGATCAACTCAATGGAATCCTCCTTAGTTGGAAATTTCATTTGATTCTCAACGGCCAAGCAAGTTTGGGAGTCTTTTGCTACGACATACTTTGATGGAAGTGACTCATCACAAGTATATGACCTCCGACGACGTGTTCCTCGGATGCGGCAAGAGTGTGGATCTATTGAGAAATACTATAATAATCTACAAAGGTTGTGGCGCGAGATTGATTTTCTTCGTCCTAATCCAATGGAATGTGCTACAAATATTCACAAATATAACTCTCTTCTACCAGGGGAAAGGGTTTATATTTTTCTAATGGGTTAGATGACAGACTTGACAATATTAGGAGTGATGTTATGCAGCTGAAACCCTTTCCTACTATTGAGCAGGCTTATGTAAAAGGAAAGATACTCGTCAAGGAGTGATGGCATTTAGGGCAAAGAATGTCTCTATTAGAGTTGTTACGGCCATTAAAGGAGTTAAATCCAATCAATCACAAATGGTGAAGTTAGGAACTTCAACAAAATCTAAAGGCCAATCTTTTGGGAGCAAGTGCACCCACTGTGCGAATATGAAACACACTCGTGATACCTACTTCAAATTACATGGGTATCCAGACTGGTGGAATGAGTTACAAGATCGGAAAAAGTGAGAAAATATAAAGAGTACAGGTCAAGCTATTGTGGTCACTGCAGAGTCTCAATTATCACTCATTCCTATGACTAATTCTTCCACTACAGCCAATGATCGAGGTAACTATGGACAAGTTTTCTACAACTCTCACACTCCTAATGATGGTGCCTGGATTATCGACTATGGGGCCACAGATCACATGACCTTTAATTTTAGTGACTTCTCTCACATAGCAAAACCACGTCGAACTTGCATTACTAATGCTAATGGAGTTGTATATCCTATCATAAGAGCTGGAACCGTACCCATATCACCATCTCTCTCTTTATCTCACACACTTCTTGTTCCATTCTATCAAATAAATTAATGTCAGTGAGTCAAGTTACTGAAGAGCTTAATTGTGTGGTATTAATATATCCTGCATTTTTTCTTCTTCAGGATATTCTCAGTAAAGAGATCACTGGGCGTGGTACTAAGAGAGGGGGGTATATTACTTAGATGACTTCAGTTTGGGAATGACAAATCATGTGCAATCTCACGTCAGAAGCAAAGAAAGACAAGTCTGGCTATAAGATCGTCGTTTGGGACATCCATCGTTTGTTTATTTACGACACTTATTTCCAAACTTATTCTTACATTTACAAGATGTAGACTTTAAATGTGATACGTGTATTATGGATAAAAGCCATAGAGCTTCCTATCCAGAAAGTTTGAATAAAAGTATTATCCCATTTTCCTTAATACATTCTGATATATAGGGACCCTCCCCAGTAACTACTCCATCTGGTTATATATGGTTTGTGATCTTTGTTCATGATTGCACATGGATGACATAGCTCTACCATATAAAGACAAAAGATGGAAGTTTTTGGTATTTTCAAGCATTTCATACCATGATATAGACTCAATTTTCTGCAAAAATAAAGGTTCTTCGATTAGACAACAGTGGAGAGTTTATCAATCAATGATTCCATTCCTATTTTCAACATCATGGTCTCCTCCATAAAACATCATGCTCACAAGTACTATGACAAAATGAAGGTGCTGAGAGGAAAAATAGGCATATATTGAAGACGACATAAGCTTTACTTTTTGGCACACATGTACCTAGCTATCATTGGGATGATGTTATAGCTACTGCTGTATATTTGCTCAATCGGATGCCTTCCAAAGTCTTAAATTTTAAGACTCCTTTGCAAGTCTTATCTACTCATGTTTCTCTACCTACAGTACTTATGCTTCCTCCTCGAATTTTTATGTATGTTGCATTTTTCCATCTCTATAAAAATCAACATAATAAGTTATATCCATGAGCAGTTTGGTGCTTATTTTTGGGCTATGGTTTACATAAAAAGGATTATAGGTGTTTTGATTCTACTACCAACCACATCTACATCACTATGGATGTGGCATTTCTTGAATCTAAACCATTCTATCAATATATAGTGCACAATTCAGCTCTTCAGGGGGAGTCTAAGGACGAAAAGCTAAAGTGGTGGATAGCTACAACTCTAAGAGGTGTAATAGTACCAAGAAATGAAACTGAAAATAGGGCAGTTACAGAATCACACTTGAATGCTGAGAAGGAACCTGATAGTGAAGTACCTGAAATTAAAGAACCAATTTTGAATGCACAACTGAATTCCAAGAATGGACCTGATAGTGAAGGACCTTAAATTGAAATTGAAGAATGGTGTACGAAACCCTTTTTCACTTCAATACCTGAATCTCCTCCTACTAAGAATACTCCTAAGGTAAGCTCTTTTAATATGGTAATACCTTAGATACTCTTGTGGGATATATTTTACCTTTCAGACACAACTGTGGAAAAATTCCAAATAGATATTCACCTGATAAAAGAAGATAGAATGTCTAAGTGCCCAATTGCAGATTATGTGTCCACTCAAGAATTATCCAAACTGCTCAAAATCTTTACACAAACCATCTCCTCTTTCCATATTCCAAGTGGTGTTGAAGAAGATTTGGCCGATCCAAAGTGGGCACATGCTATACAAGAGGAACTGGAAGCATTACAGAAAAATAATGCTTGGAAGTTGGTTCCATTGCCAGAAGGAAAAAAAAATTAGTGGGGTGTAAGTAGGTGTTCTCTATAAAATGCAAGACTGACAGATCAGTTGATCTATACAAGGCAAGGCTTGAGGCTAAGGGATTTACATAGACGATATAGAGACTTTCTCACCAGTAGCTAATCTAAATACTGTTGGAGTATTATTATCTCTTGCAGCAAATTTAGATTGGCCGCTACTCTAACTTGATGCGAAGAATGTCTTTCTTCATGGTGATATTGAAGAAGAAGTCTACATGGATATCCCACTAGGCTATACTACATCTTCCAAAACCAAGTTTGCATGTAAGTTGGAATAGGCATTGTATGGTTTGAAGCAATCACCTCCGACATGGTTTGGTCAATTTAGTTCAGCTATGAGAAAATATGGCTATCACTAAAGCAATTCAGACCATACCCTTTTCCTAAAGCAGATACAAGGAAAGGTGGTTGTTGTAATTGTTTATATGGATGGATTGAAGTATCCTTTAAGGATAGAGGTGGCAAGATCACAAAGAGGTATTTTTCTTTCTCAAAGAAAATATGAGTTGGACTTACTAGCAGAGGTGGATTATTGGAGTGTAAACTAGAAAAGAGTCCAATTGCTCAGAATCTTTGACTTGGGAAATATTCTGATCAAGTGCCAGCTGATAAAGGTAGATATCAAAGACTAATGGGTAAGCTCATCTATTTGTCTCATACTCGCCCAGACATTGCTTATGCTGTGAGTGTGGTCAGTCAATTCATGCATTGTCCTAGTGAAGATCATATGAACACAGCTATTAGGATTCTTCGCTACCTAAAGTCCTCACCAGGAAAGGGGTTAATGTTTACTAAGAAAGGTCATCTGAACATTGATGGGTACATGGATGTAGATTAGGCAGGAAATATTCTAGACAAAAAATCCACTTCAAATTACTTTACTTCTGTGGGAGGAAATTTAGTTATATGAAAAAGGCAGAAGCAAAAGGTTGTGGCATTATCTAATGCTGAAGTTGAGTTTAGAGGTATGGCTACAGGACTTTGTGAGCTTCTGTCACCCCGAAGGTTATTAACAGAGATTGGACATGGTATTAGTTTAGAGATGAATCTATTCTATGACAATAAAGATGCCATTGACATGGCACACAATCCTACTCAACATGATCGCACAAAGCATGTGGAGGTGGATAGACATTCTATTTATGTGGATAGACATTCTATCAAACAAAACCTTAAAGAAAAAACCATGCAATTTCATTGTAAAATTAGAAGACCAGTTAGCGGATATAATCACCAAAGCAGTATCTAGAAAAAATTTATATGATTCACTTAACAAGTTAGAAGTTAGAGATATCCAGACATCAACTTGAGGGGGAGTGTTGGTCTAAGTCATTATAGTTATGATATAGAAAGTATAGCTATACAGGTTCCTTTATTCAGAGGTCAACCTTAAGTTTAGCCATAGACATTGCATAGGCCATATTTAACTTCCATAATTTTCTCCCTACATCTATATATATCCTGTAAAACATATCAAAGAAATATATGACAGAAAATATGTGTACTGTTTTTCAAAAACTTGTGAATCTTTTTTTTTTTGAGATACTTAAAGGTTCTGAAATTTATAGAGTTAATTTTTGTCAACAATTATGCGATAAAAATATGAATATAATATGAGCATTTATTGAATGACTTTATTATTAAACACCTTTTAAGAGTTATCATAATAAAGCACTACATAATGAACGTAGCGGACTAATAACAAGCTTAGCAACTTCAAGATGTTCCATACTCTACTAGATAAAAATGATTCCCATTATTGAAACATGATTGTGAATTTGAGCCCCTCAAACTCATCTTCTTGGTTCCTATTATTTGTACATGATACTACTTTAGAATTCGATAATTTTAATAAATAGAAAATAGAAAATAGAAAATAGAAAATATCTTTTATCATATGAATCCAAAAATAAGGATACAACTTCATAATGTTACATTTTCAATAAATTGAAAGCACAAAATATTTTGTCTCATATAAATTCAATGAAAGCTATCGTTGATTAGTTAAATGCCTTTTCCTTTTTTATTATTTTTTCATCCAATGCTACTGCAAAAGATAATTATTTCAAATATATTTTTATCATGAAATGTATTAATCCATTTCTCTTAATCAAAATACTTCTGTTGACTATTTTTGTTGCCTCAATAATAAAAAAATGATCTTTAATGTATATGTTAGTTTATACTCTTGCAACCAATCAGTTAGTTACAATTAATGTATGACATTATTAATTAATTAAATAAAGACATTTTATCTTTTTTTATTTTATTAATTATATTTAATGCTTAATACTAAAAATAAAAATCTTGAAATAATTACTATGCAATTAAAATTATAATGACATCATAATTATAATATTCAAATTGCATTTAGATATTATTCATGAATTGTTTCCCGTTATATTTTCATCAAGACACGATATTAATAGAATGATACAGCTGCCATATATTTTTTAAAGAAAGTAATTGATCTTATAAATTAAAATATAGAGACATTTAAACAAATATGTGGGTAGTTATTAAAGAATAAATTAAATAAATTAACCCAATTATCCAGATCTCTAATGTAATATTACTTGTATGTATTTTTATGGATTTCCTCATTGTGATAGTTGTACAGTTGATTTTTAGACTTATGATTACTAAAGTATCTCATATTAGAAATACTATATTTTGATGTTACTTATGACCTATTTTATTAAGGGTAGTTCAGTTGGTAGTACTTGAATATAGTATGAATTATATGGAGATAGTTTAATAAGTCAATAAAGGATTTGTTATAGTAAAGTAACTAGGGATAATGCTCTACTATTCTTAATCAATAATAATTTAGGAATTCTCATACCAAAGTGAATTGAGATTTGAAAAGACTGCTTTCAAATATCAATTATAATTCCATCATTTATTAGTAAGAATATATATGATTAGATTTAAATAATATTGACACTAATTCCATATTCTACATTCAATTAAAATATTAGACGATAAAATGATTATACGTTGATCTACTAAGTCTATCTACAAGTGTATAAAGTCAATTATAGCAAGTAATTAAAACTAGAGTGAATTCAAAGTATCGATCTCATAGTAATTATATTCTTATGTCTATCAATCTTAGTTAAATAAACATCCTAAATTAAGCAAAAATTATGAAAGATAATTAAATCACTACATTGATGAAAATAATGCAAAATAACTAGTGAAGAAAAATCAATAAAGCAAACATTTGGGTGATGGAATTCACTTATATGAAATTTCAATTATCATACAATATTTATAATCTAGATTAAAATAACAGCTAACCTAAAACATCTATACCCTCTCTTATTCTACATAGATATATCCAATTATACAATAAGTACCTCTTAATATGTAATTTATCCTAATTAAATTTATTAAGCATAGTTAATCTATTTAATTATTACAATAATATAAGATACTTTTGTTCTCTTTTGCTAAAGTGTTTATTCTCCTAGTGTACAGATCATATTTCATCTCTTGGTCCATTATATACTTAAGAAAAATGAGAATAATTTCAACCAACAAATAATTATATCATACATTGATAATTAAAATATCCTTTACAAGTTACGTCCTTAACTCTAACTAGGGTTTCTAGCCACCAAATATAATGGAAATAACATATGACCAAATCAATCTCAAAGTAATAGGAATAACAGAAGAAAAGATTAGAGAAATTATCATAGGCTCCTCCAAGCTCTCAATCCTCCTTTGATGCTAAGGAAGAATAAAATTATGAAAATTGTTAAGCTAATGGAGGTTCCGATTGATGTTTTGATGATAACAAAACAAAATTATAACTAATAAGTTTATTTTTTGGTGAGAAGCAATATGAGATCAATATGGAGCTCAAAAATCAAAAGATAGCTAATAAAATTGATAAAGAGAAGTTGAAGTTTGTAACTATTGAAGTGAAGATGAAGTCACGAACAAAAGAAGATCAAGGTATGTCAAAGTCATTTTATATTTTGTAATGTCAATTGTAATCTCAGATAATCACTTTGATGATCTTAAAGGCTCACCATGCATAAACTTTTGATATTACTTTATTGCTTAAGTCTTTTCAATCATCAAGTTGAAGCTTTTAGTTTTAAAAGAAAAGCCTCTTGATCATTTAAACACTCATTGAGAGAATTTTTAGAAGTTATTTTAATTACAATTTTTATTAAACAAATTAAGTTTGAGCATTTGAAGTTGTTAAAATCATATTTTTAAGGGGATTGATTGACCAATATAGTTTAATAGTTAACTAATGTAAGTTGAACCATACGAGTTTGTTGACACATTAGCAAATAATATGGTGATATGGTCTACAAATGTCCCTCTAAAGGACACATTGGTTAACTAATAAGGTAGAGTGTTTGACTAATGCACACCAAGTAACATATTTTGCAAATTTAATGCATATTGGTTTACTCTTATAACTTAATAGTCGACCAACGTTATTTACACTTGTAATTATGTAACATCCCACCCCCGAAGGGAAGGGTAAAATAGTCATTTGGCTAGGGGTGAGCGTGATTAGTACTGATTTGGCATGGTTATGCATACTGATATTTGTAAACAGTGACTTGTGTGCACATGAAAATAACCGTACATGCATTCATGACATTCCCGATAATTGGGCCTAAACGAAATTATATTGTGAATAAGGTGGCAATTGTTTTTGAAAAATTATTTTGAGTGATCCATTGTGTGGTTTATATTTTATGGGAAATTTAGGAATTTTTCTGAAATTTTTTGGAGAAAATTCCCAGACCGAAAAAATCGCTAAGTAGCGAACCGGTTGATTTTCGGTATCGAACATGGTTGTCCAATGACACTACAATATTGGGTATATTATTTTGGGTTTTAAATTAGGGCCATTGGAATTGAACCGAAATCTCTGTAAAATGATGCTTTGTATTTATAGTGAGCCCTATTTGATTATGGCTTTTAGTTCATTAAATGACTTTTGTAAGTTATTATTGAATGATTGTAATAACTGAAAATGTTTCTTTATGAACGTGGGCTCAGATTGTTCACTGTCTATTCCGCGCACATAAGTGTAATGAAAAAAGAAAAAAAATTATACTGAGTTTCGTCTGACTGATGTAGTACGCCACTCTCACGGGACACGGACTCAGATATCACTAACGATATTGGGTTCGGGTCACGCGGGAGTGGGGTGTTACATATAACAAAGATTTGAAGCAATTTTGGAGAAACACGATCGTTGTAAGTCATTGTAAACAAGTGGAGCTTTGAAGACAATGTTTTTGTCTATATGAAGATACACACCTATGTATGTTGCCCTTGTAAGATCATGTAACTGCGTAAAGTCAAAAATTGAGGTATTTTTGAGATACACGGTCACCTACACAACCATGTAAGTGACAGTTTAGGAAACCTTAGTTTTTATTATAAAGGGATGTTATTGAAGGCTACATGAAGAGAAGCATCTGAGAGTCGTATTAGACTCCTGAGAATAAGCAGTTCTGAATAAAGGACGAGGAAAATACGAAGAATACGTCACAAAAACTGAAAGAGGGCAACCATCGATCCAAATTGCAAGAAGATTTCATTAGAGATAAAAAGGGTATATAGAATATGAATTCTTCTATTTTTATTTGTTCTTTTGAATATTTGATATTGAATTTATTATCTATGTTTAGGAACTAAATTGTTTAGTTCCTAGGTATGATAAACCCTAAGTTAGGATGATGATATGATATAATATTGTATTCAATGCAATTTTATTGATTGGTTTATTATGATTCAATTATGAGTTTATATTCTTGAACTGACATATTTGGAATATTAGTCCAATGTTTGATTTCATATGATTGAGATTGAGAAAACCTTTTGTGTGAGTAGATCTACTATGGTTGAAAGGAGATGCATGCAAACTTAGAAATAGGTTGACACAAATCTTCTGAATTATGGTCAAACCTAATAGTAAAATTCATGAATTTAATAATGCAATATTATGGGTTTTAACTAGAAAGAGATTTCAATTAATTAACCATAGGTTAGTTATTAATAGTCTTGAGAAAGATATTAACATAAGATATGAATTTTTGCAGTTCAATAATCAATAATTTAATTGCATGATAAAGGGTTAGTTAGGGTTTAAGATATTTTAAAGGGATTTATCACCTATGTACTACTTATTTGATATTGACTAATCGTAGTATTTTCTTTATCCTAGTTCATTAACCTCAATTTACTTTCTTTAGTTTAATTTTTAATTAAATTCACAACTTGATTCATAGTTTAAATAATAAAAAAAGAGTTAATACTAGTACTTATAGTCCTTACAGGATTAACCCGTACTTGTCAATACTAGCTACCTCTACAACGTGCACTTACAGTTAAAACTTGTAATTTCTATAAGCACAAAACAAATCAATCAATAAGTATCTAACTTTTTTGGGCCACGAATAACTCCTAGAGCTCAACCTTCAATTTGTAATATGTTACAATCTAAAAAAGCAGCTCATAATATAGACATAGTAATGATTAGATGGTGGTATGATGTAGGTGTATCATTCAATACTACTAAGTCTTATTATTACCAGCCTATGGTGAATGTTATTGCTTCTTACGATTTAGGATATAAAGATACTTCAATTAATGACTATAAAGGTAACATTTTTTTATAGAAAATTATAGAGGTAACTCTTATGATCTAGGATAAAAAGATCCTTCAATTGATGACTATAGAGGTAATCTTCTAAACACCTGTCTTTTTGAAATAAAAAGTTATTTGGATGAAAGAAGAATGATTTGGGTATTTATGGGTGTTCAATTAAGTATGATGGTTGTACAAATATAAGACATGAGTCTATTATCAACTTTTTGGTTTATTTTGATAAGGGGACAATGTTTTTGAAGTTTATTGATGCATATGACCTTGATAGAAATGTCAATACTTTGTTTCAAATATTTGATGAAATTGTGAATGAAATTAAGCCTGAAAACATTGTATAGTTCATTATTGACAGTGATTTTGCATATAAAGCAGCCAAAAAAAGTTTGCAAAGCTTGTATAATTCTTTTAATTGGACTCATTATGTTGTATACTTCATTGACCTGATGTTGGAAATTATAAGAGATCCTAGATACTTTCCTGTCATTAATGAAACAATATAAAAAGCAAGAAAAGTTACCACATTCATTTTTAATCATATATTAATTCTAAATTTTATGATAAAGGGTTTCACCAATAGTAAAAATTTGTGTCATCTTATCATTACAAGATTTGTAACAAATTTTTTATTACTTCAGTGTTTTTATTGTTATTGTTGTTCAGTGCTTTGTTCTTATAAGGAAGGAGTTAAGACAAATGTTTACAAATAATATGCGGGTTACATCTCAGTATGCCATATCTAATATTGGAATAGAGGTTTCTAGAATTATACTTGAAGATTATGAACTTTGGTCCTAATGTCAATTTATCATTTGATTTTATAAGCCTTTGGTGAGAGTGTTTCTTCTGGCTGATAGTGATGAGAAGACAATAATGTGTTATTTTTGTTAGTAGTGTGCCCTAGGCCAATAGACATTTGTGACTTTTGTACTAACATTATGACTTCATCATCATCATCATCATCATCATCATCATCCACCTAGTCTAAGTCCCGCAGTGAGGCAGGGTCTGGGGAGGTCTGATAGTACGCAGCCTTACCCCTACATAGTAGAGAGGCTGTTTCCTAGTAGACCCACATGCAGATGTGACAAGTAAAAAAAATGATGCACGAATTCGGGTTAAACCTTAAAGATAGTAGTAATAATTAATAATAATAATAATAATAATAATAATAATAATAATAATAAATGGAACTAATAATAAATAGAAAATGAATAGAAAATAAAATAACAAGAACGTAAAACTACGATAAATAATAAACCACTTTCTATAAGAGTAGAAATTTCAAAAAAAAACACCCATAAAACACCCAAGCAGCAAAGACTGAGTAATCAAGAACCATACCTGAAAAGAGGAGGCCGCGGAGAAGGAAAAGGAAGAGAGAGTGAGAGCAAAGAGCAACTTTTACATACCACCTATTCAATCATAAAGAAAAGTAACCAATTACTTGCATACCGTCAAAGAAGAGTGTGTAACCCTCATAAAGAAAAGGGGCACGAGGATTGGCAGACATCCGGCGCTTCGTCATCATCATCATCATCTGTGTCAAACTTTTTGGTGCCGACTGCTCTACTATTATTGTAAAAAGCATAAAAGAAACAGGCAACACTTGGATGCCTTGTGAATGCCTTGAGAAACCATACAAATGCTTTATAGCCATTTGAGAAACCTTTCAAAAACCTTTCGGTCTTAGCAAAAGACACAAACGGCAAAAAAAATCCAGACTACATAAAGGCTAATGAACAACTGTAGCGTAGGACATAAATATTCCGGAAAAGAAATAACAATATAATCAAAAATTGAGCAAAATTAGCAATTATAGTGTAACAGCAGAAAAAGAAAACTTCATAATTAATATCACAAGAATTTGAAACTAGCAATCAGGTACCTCTGGGATTCGTCTAATTCAAGCTTCTAAATGTTAATACGAGGATATGAAACTTAACTTAGACTCCAGAGACAACAAAATAAAGGCTTAAGAAGGGTTTATGGTCCAAACAAACAAAACCCTAAGCAAATTCGTCAAAATTAGAAGCCCCAAAATTTGGGAGAAAACCCCTAACCCTAGATTGCAAATCGACAAACAAGATCACAACTATAGAAGCTGAAAAACGGATATAAGACGAGGAAAAAATGCAAGGAAGAAAATCCCCAAGCCAATTTACCGTTCCAGGAAGGTATGAGCAAATCAAAGCTTCGAAATATAATCCAAAAACAAAGAATAATGAAGAAGTGCTACCGCTCGACACCGTTCGTGGAGGTGAATAAGTCAAGTACTTAGATGAAGAACTCCCCTCGCCACCGCTTCTCTCTCCGATGAGTGGCCATTGCCGCCACTCTCTAAGAGTGAAGCCTTCCTCTGGCGTTATCTCCGTTGGAGGAGGAAGCACAGGACCATCGGAAGAGAAGAGGCCATCGTCAGCTCCCGAATAGCCATTGCCGTGCCCATTAAAAAAACACACAAGGAGTCTCAAGATTCGACAGTCAACGAGGAATTGTTATTCCAAATTGGAACACCAGAGATGGTAGTCCAGTATGGAGAATTGTAAGCACTTGATGGGCGGTGCTTGTAGGGATCTATAACGATTTGCGACCAAAGAAGAGGGAGGTCGGTGAACAATATTAACTATTAGTTTTTATCTCTGTAGGAGAGTATTTTTATTCTCTGTACTTATTTTCAAAAAAAAAAAGTTTTACGTTCCATGAATAGTATTAGGCTTATGTTATCAAGTATGTGACTTGATAGGAAAACTATAAGCATTATAATACTATTCTAAACTGTCCCTGATCGATCATTATTGGTGAAATAATAATGAATTAAGGCTAATATGTGTTCTAATTGATGATCACGTTTTTCTGATCATAGATATGAGTTATCAAATCAGAAACATATATATATGTTAGAGAACATATATTGGACTAACCCATAGTTTCATGTCATTAGTGATTCTCAATATGGCTTGACTTTAGTCCTCTGACTTGAAGTCATCATGGTTCCTTACATGAGGAATTCAGTGTTTTGACATTAGACTAAGTTATTTTTAACCGAATAACAAGTAGTCTTATGTTGGACATT
>JANZLC010065755.1:0-13444 GCA_026413385.1 Erythroxylum gracilipes
GTTGCAATTCTAGGGTTAATAATTTGTGTTGATTAATTATCCAATTAATCTGTAATTTCGTGTTTAATTTTCTTTCACTTGAAACTTCTGAAAAACAAGGAGATGGTTATCAATTTACCCGACATTGCATCATTGGAAATAATTTGCGAAGCTTGTATACTCGACAAACAAATCTAGAAGTCCTTTCCTATGGTTAAGTCAAGGCGTGCAACTCAGGTATTGGAATTAATTCATGCAGACTTATGTGGACCGATGAAAACTGAGTCTCTTGCAGGAAGCAAGCACTTCTTGTTATTTACTGATGATTTTAGTAGGATGAGCTGGACCTATTTTTTGCATCTCAAGTTTGAAACATTTGATTTTTTTAAGAAATTCAAGGCTTTGGTAGAAAATCAAAGTAGGAAAAAATTTAAAACTCTTCGGACAGATAAAGGAGGCATTACCACTGGTTCTATTTGCTAGGGATCCAATCACAGTGGAAGAAGCAATGGCAAAGAAGGAATGACGAGATGCTATGGAGGAAGAACTAATGGCTATTGAAAGAAATCAGACATGGGAACTTGCTAAGTTAGTAGAAGGAAAGCAAGCTATTGGTTTGAAGTGGATATGCAAGACTAAATACTTGGCTGATAGTAGTGTGCAAAAACATAAATCAAGACTGGTCAT
Source organism: Erythroxylum gracilipes (assembly GCA_026413385.1). NCBI lineage: Eukaryota > Viridiplantae > Streptophyta > Magnoliopsida > Malpighiales > Erythroxylaceae > Erythroxylum > Erythroxylum gracilipes. The sequence continues at coordinate 667 of JANZLC010065755.1, forward strand.
CAAAGGATACGCACAACAACGAGAAGTAGACTTTGATGAGACATTGTCAATGATTTTAGCACTTGCAACTCAAAAACGATGGAAGGTTTATCAGTTCGATGTGAAATTAGTGTTTCTGAACGGAGATCTACGAGAAGAATTCTATGTAAGTCAGCCTCCTAGTTTTGAAAGTCTCGAAGAAGTGAATAAAGTGCTAAGAATGAAGAAAGCACTTTACAGTTTAAAGCAAGCTTTTCGGGCTTGGTATAGCAAGATAGATGATTATTTTTCTAGGAAGTGGATTTGAGAGAAGTATGCATGAGCCTACATTATACTAGATGAATCAAGGTACGGATGCTTGTGTTATTTTTAGCTGGAATTTTTATGTCGCAGCAGAAGTATGTTGAAGATACATTGGAAAAATTCAACATGTTAGGGAGCAAAGCTGCAATGACTCCCATGAATATCAACGAGAAGCTGAGTCATGATGATGGCACTGGGATGGTTGAAGCAAGCTTATATAGAAGCTTGATTGGACGACTTCCCAATGTGACTCATTCTTGACCTGACATAATTTATCTATTAAGATAAAGTTATTATTTGTCAGAATTTAAACTTTTAAAATTTTGATTTGTTTGCTTAATATTTATCGAGATATTAGTTAAGTTTGTTATTTTATTACTATCAATGTAAAATACAACTCATCAATAAATTACTTCTTACATTTTTTTCTTTTATATTATATTTTTTAGCTAAATTATGGTTCTAAAATCCAACAATTCCTTATTCAAAAAGTGATAACACATGAAGATTTTCCCATGAATGAAAATGATCTATTATACATTGTAACGATAGCATTAGCATTAGCATTTATCTTATCTCGTGAAAATTATTCAATATACCTAAACAGTAACTTCTATCGGGCTAACAACAATATACATACAAGGACTATACACCTACAAATCTGTTGTAGACCTATATTGGCCCAACTGACAAAAACCAGGTCGAGCCCCTGAAATCCTTTTCATTTATAAACCTGTAAGATCAATCGCCAACTCCGCTGTTAAAGTTAGACATCAAGGTCCACTAAATAGTCTATACAATATAACAATAAAGAATTATCGTAAAACTGAACCCTTTTGTATTCGAGTGTAAGATGCAAAAGTTTGAGACAAGAAGAACATCTGCAGTATCCTAGAAACCTTATCCTTAATCTTGGACCTATTGGAAAATCAGGTCGGGATCCGATCCTAATTGTAGCGGAATAATCACGAAATTTTTTCGTGACTTTTTATTTCCCGAAAACTAAGATTTATTTAATTATATAAAATGTTTAATACAAATCATAATAAAGAGAAAATTTAATTCGTACCTTATTTTAAAACTTGATCTCTGTCTGGTAGTTATCCCTTGAACTGTTCCTGAAACTTATCCGTCTCAGCCACCATAGCCACACAAATGTCCAACCTCTAATGGTATCCACAGAATAGGTTGAGAGAACTCTGTAACCTTTACAGAGAGGGTTAAGCAAGAAGTGACAGCTCCATAGAGCTTAAATCTATTTATAATAAGCTTTGGATGTTTTACTAATTTAATTGAAATTAAATTCTAATTTCAATTAAAATTTAATTAGAATTACAAATAATTATAATTAAATACCAATTATGCCCATGTAAGATTCAATATCTCATATTGATGCTTATTTATTAAATATCTCATATTTAATCATAAAGTTTCTCAAACTTTACAATCAAGTCCAACCTGATTAAATTAACTTTGCTCTCTTCAACACATTTTATATGTGAGACCCATTAGGTTCCCAAAATATGTTGACAATGATTATAAAATCTAATTTTAATTCATAATTAAAATTAGATAAATTAAAACTCCTTTTAAATTATCTTTAATTCCCCCATTAAACAATTTATAAGCATAGATCAAGATTGGCGCTTAGCAATGCATCATGACCATCTAAATATTTAGGAATGTCAAAGTGATTTTGACCAATCTTTCCATGCATAATTTTCCGTATAATTCAATCCTTTTATCATACAATGTTTCGATTAGACATAGAGCATGAAATTAATGTCTGCTCTATTTTGAGTCTAATCGTTCTCCGCCATTAACTATCAATTCAATTAACGACATTTGTAAATTATTTACAATGTTGGACCCCATTTTTGGAGCCCAACTATCCGGAGTCATACTTGCATGAGTGGGTTCCCTTGTAGGGTTACTTCATTAACCCTCATTAGGCATCATTAGTTCATCTTCATTCTCACAACATCCCAAAATTTTCCTCACAATTTATTCAATGGCGTACCCATACAAAATAATCCCCATAATTAAACTCATTTCTCCTAATTCAGAACAGATTCTAGTTTCATCCTATAAGAGTGGAGTGCCTACACCAGTAAAACACCAAAATTTCAATTCGACTTCTTCAAAGAAATTGGAGCTATAAATCTCTAGTTTATTTTGAGGCAAGAATCACCTCTATCGGAGCTCTAAAACTCAAGATATACTTAAAAAGCTAAAGTATGTACATACCCCAATTATGCTCTCCCAATCGACCCCTCAATTTCTCTCCATCAAACTTATTCAAATCAACTCCAAAAGATACCAATTTTTGTGGAGAGATAGGAAAAGATGTTAGGAATCCATTGCTTCAAGAGTCACTTCATTTGGAGGTCGGATGAGGAAGTTATGGCCAAAAGAATCCAACACGTTTATGACCTTACTCGTATTGTACATGTCTTGGCGCAAATGCCATAACTTTTGCTACAGATGTCGGATTGATTTCGTGTTTGGACGGTTTGAAAGAAGACTTCGACAACTTTTATGAAGAACTTGAAGCGAGATTCGGCCTCTAAAAGGATCAAAAATGGAACAGAAGATAACGATACAAACTAAGATGATGCAGAAAGTCAAACTAAGAAGTTAAACTAAGACGAAACAAACTAAAACGAAGCAAACTAAGACGAAGCAAATTAAGATGAAACAGAGGTCAAACTAAGAAGAAACAAAAGTCAAACTAAGACGAAGTAAAATTCAAACTAAGACGAAGCAAAAGTCAAACTAAGACGAAGCAAAACTAAGGCGAATCATAGGTCAAACTAAGATGAAACAAAAGTCATACTAAGACGAAGCAAAAGTCAAACTAAGATGAAACAAACTAAGACGAAGCAAACTAAGACGAAGTAGAGGTCAAACTAAGACGAAATAAAAGTCAAATAAGACGAAGCAAAAGTCAAATTAAGACTAAACAACTAAGACGAAGCAGTAAAAAGGGCATAACTTTCACCACAAATATCAGATTAAGGGCATTCTTAGACCGTTTTAAAGAAGACTTCTAGGCCTACAACTTCCATGAAGACCTCATAAACGATTTTTGCCTCTATAAGGGTTAAAATTTCAAATCAATGTAGCTGTCCCGAAAGTTCACCCTATGCAGTAACACAAACTTCAAATGATCATAACTTTCCACTACGATATCTAAAACTTAAAAACTTTATATTGTTGGAAAGCTGGAACGACCATCTACAACTTCCAAGAAGAAACATTTTACCATTTCTACCTAGATCATTCCATATTTTCCCTTGAATGCAAAACACAATTCCTACCCTCATGAAAAAAGAACAAAGTAATGTCAGAACTTGAAAAGCCATAAACAAACATAATGTATCTGTATTTCATTCGCATCAAAATAAGTGTTTTTCAATGCTTTAGTGAGCATTTTGAGGCACTTTACAACATAATCCAAAATACAAAATTTTGTAAAACAATCATTTCTTAAAATGCAACTAAAGCCTTGGTTTATAAGATTAGCTTAAAAATACAACAATATTTCAAAAGTGGAGTGATGCCTTAGCCCTTTACTATTCAATCTCTTGCTCAACACCTGCTTATGGGGAGGAAAGTGGGGGTGAGCTTAAAGTCCGTGGGTAACAATTTTATAATTTGTAACAAGCAAAGGCATTTTAAAAACATTTTCAATGCAGAAATTCATGTGTATGCAAATCATAAATGCATTACTCTTACCAACTTTCCATGAACACAAACACATCAAATGGTTTGGGTAAGTCCGAAGCATGACACACTACACATTTCTAAAGAAATAGTCTTGTGTAGTCATAAATTTTTGAGGGAGTCCTTGAGGGAGCTCCATCCCACGAGCGAGAAGGCAGGAGAAGCCTATACTTGGGTCAACGTTCACGTGACGGTTCTTGAAGGACTACCACAAACCCACATAACACATAGATTTCAAAATCTTGTAAGCTTGATGCCTAAAAAGGCACATTCTCTTGAAAACTTGCTTTTTATATACTTGTTATATCTTAAAAACTATTCCTAAAAGTATGGTTTCAAATCATGCAGCATTTCAAAGAATCATTTTAAAAACAACTTTCCATAAATCATCACACAAATCATGTATAAGCATGTAGGCATTAAATGCATATGAATGAGGTAGTTGCAAAATTAATTCCTGTCATTTATTGACAGAAAACTTTTATTAGCTTATCACCTAACTATAAAAGTGAAACCCACTTGAAAGTTCTGGCTTATAACTTGCTCAAATGTGCCTCTCCTCTTGCTCCTCTTGTCTTTCTTGATTCCCTTTTTATAGACAAAAATTTTCATCTTTAATAGGGTTGCTAAAATGGAAACCCATAAAGTATGTTCTGTAAAATGGTTCTAGAAATCTCAAACCCATTCATTTTCCAAGCTTCATGAACTAAATAAAACATTAAAATGCTCTTACCTTAGATCTTCACCAAAAGAGGAAATGCTTAGTTCAAAAGAAAGCTCTTGACTTTCTCTACCTTTTTTCCTTCTTGCCTAACCTCCAAATCTGTCTAGAAAGCTTAGGAAAACAAACCTTAGCTCAACTCTCTTCTTTTCCTCTCAACTTTACTTCATGTATCTATGACAACCCTGGTGGTAGTGCCAACCTATAGGCTAGTGGTCTAATCCTCTCTACAATCTCATAAGGGCCCACATATCTCGGAGATGTCTTAAAAAAGACATTCTCGCTGACTTCATACTCCATCTCCTTTCGGTGTGCATCAGTGTAATTCTTCATTCTATCCTGAGCTGTCTTAAGCCATTGTTTAACTAGATTAACTTTATCAACTATTATTTGAAGTAGTTCGGGCCCTATCAGTTTCCTTTCTCCTTCTTCATCCCAACATATCGGAGTTCTACATCTCCTTCTAAATAGTGCTTCATGTGAAAGTGACTGATTGATCATATAAGAATGTGAAGCATTCCATTACATGACTACATGAAAGATAAAGGCAGTTGTGTCCAGAGTAGCCACCGAAAAGAGCTTAAAGCTCAGATTGTGAAAAAGAACTTAAAGCCCAGAAAGTGTATAAGAGCCAAAGGCTCACTATATGAGCCCGATATCTCCAACAGATACAGGACATTATCAATGACCAAGTATCCACAAGGGATATGAGACAATTATAGGCACTTGGTCACAACAAAGTAACAAATTGAAAGTGGGTCTCATATGCACTACATATGTATGATATGTATGATTTAAACAGTTTAAATGGTTTTCAAATATGAAATATGTCTAAAGTGAATCTGAAATGAATGTGATTTTATGAATTGTATATGTTTATGTGATTGAGTGAGCCATCGATGATGGTCACTCACTGAGTTTGCAAAACTCACCCAAAATTTGCAATATTTTTTCAGGCTATGAAGAGTTACCCCATTAGGAAACGAGATTATAGCCATTGCATTCAAGTAAGAGATAGAAGTTAGGATCTGTTTGTATCTGCATAAGTCTTTTCATTGATTTTTGTATGAAAGAACGCATTCCTCAATTTTTTGTATCATGTGCATTTGAATATTTCGGCATGTAATAACTTTTGAAACTAGAAATTTTTTGTAAATGAGATTGATTATAGTGTTATAATAATTGTGATTTCAATGTTTATGGAATAAAAGTATGGGTTTGAATTTGATTATTGATTTTCGTGTACGCGTGTGAAATTTTTGAAAAAAAAAACATTTGTACTAAGTTCTGTGTGTTTGATTGTTCTAGCATGCCATCCTTGTGGGGTATGTACTCGGACATCACTCAGGATGTCGGGTATGTCTCTCGCGAGAGTGTGGTGTTACAAAAGTAACTTCTATACAACTTACAAACAAAGACTAGTTAGCCAAATGAATATAAAGAATTATTCCTAAGACAAGTCCCCTTTGGGTAAAATGGGTTCATGGCTACTAGTTGAAGGCAGAAATCTCTAGAAGACAACGGCTAGAGCAGATTCTTCATAGAGTATGAATTAAATATTTCAAGTAGACAGATGCCCTTCAACCTTACATTTATATACGTAATAGGGATGAATCTTCTACCTCTTTATGGTTTGATAACTAGGGTCCTATAGGGGATAACTACTTATCAACTTTACTGCCTTGGGTATATTTTTCCCTACAAAAGTAAAATACAATTCTTTGATTAGATTGGGAAATTGGAATAGATCTAGCAGATTCTCAAATTCTCTACACAATCACTTTCTTATGTATGATCCAAAGCTCTATAAGGAGGACAAAGCTATATTGAAAATTCTTATTTTATGATGTTTATAGAAAATAAAAAACTTGTAAAAGATGAGCTGAGAAGAATGAATTGGGATTATTTCATTTGATCTCCTCTGAATGTATTTATACATTGTTGTCAATAACCATTAACAGACTTTTACAGAAAAAAACTAACTCTAACTGTCTGTAACTACTCTTCTTGATCTTCTTGACTTCTAAGACTCCAACATACTCCTTCTGTCTTAGGAGTCTTGAGACAATCAAACCTTGTTTCTCAGATACTCAAACCTCCTTCCTTGTAATGCTTTAGTGAATAGGTCTACAACATGTCCTTCTGTTTTGCAGTATAATAGTTGAACTTCTCCTCCTTGCTGTACATCTCACATAAAACAACACTACAACTTGAAGTGTTTTGTTCTCCCATAAAATACTAGGTTTAGTGAGATTGCGAATGCATCCTTATTATATATCAACACTTTTGTACTCTTTTCCAATGAAATATACATCTCTTCCATCATTTTCCTGAGCCATATAACTTGATTCACATTAGAAATAGCTGAAATAAGCTCTGCTTCAGCTGCAGATTAAGCTACCACATTCTGCTTCTTTGATCCCCATGAGAAACATCCTAATCCCAAACTGAAACAACAACCAAAGGTGCTCTTCATATCATCAGAATATCCTCCCCATTCACTGTCCAAATACCCTCTCAACTTCATGCTTCCTATTCTACCATATTTGAGACTGAAATTGTAGATTCCTTTGAGATGTCTTAGGACTCTTTTAGCTGCTGTCATATGAAGTTCAGTTGGTGTAGCCATGAACCTTGAGAGCATGCTTAATAGAAATTGAATATCTGGTCTTATAGAGGTTATGTACATTAAGCTACCAATGAGGCTTCTGAATTTACCTTCATCTGTAGCATTGCTTCCAACTGTCTTCTATAATTTTTCTTTACAGTTCATTGGTGAACTTACTGGTTTACACTTGAACATATGAAATTTTTTAAGCACCTCTCTGATGTACTTCCTTTGGCAAATAGAAATCCCATTATGATCTTGACAGATTTCCATTCCCAAGAAGTATGTTATTAAGCCAAATCTGTTATTCCAAACAAACCCTTCAATTTGAGCTTAACACCTTCAATCTCATTAGCATTGTTCCCAGTTAGCAACAAATCATCAACATATATAGACGTGTAAATAAGTCTGTCCTCCTGCTTTCTCACATAGAGTGTGAGTCCACTCTCACTTTTGATGAAGCCAATCTGCTGCAAGTAAATATCAAGCTTATCATACCAAGCTCTTGGAGCTTGTTTCAACCCATACAAGGCTTTCCTCAATTTGTACACCTTCTCCTCTTTTCCTGCTACAACAAAACCCTCGGGCTGCTCTACATATCATCATCAAATTAGATTTCTGGTATAGATTCCTCTTCACTTCTGTGTGAGTGAGCTTCCTTTCCTCCTACTTCTGGACCTGCTTCATTTTCATACTCTTCTTTTGATGGAGTTTTAGGATGATTGACTCTTTTTAACAGTATTCTTTCTATCTTTGTATTGTATTCTTTTAAATTTGACCAATCTCATACCTCATCTTCTAAGAAAGTCATATCCCTGTAGACCTTGACTTCCTGCCTATTGGGAATAAGGATTTTGTATCCTTTAGTCACCTCTGAGTATCCAATGAAAACTCCTGTTATAGCCTTGGACTCCAATTTACTCCTCTTCTATTGGGGCACATAAGTGAAATATGGAGAGCCAAAGATTTTTAGATATTTTAGGTATGGTTTCCTCATGGCCAAACTTCATATGTTGTCTTCTTCTCAAGGGCTTTTGTGGGAAGTCTGTTGAGAAGAAACATAGCAGTTGCTACAAATTCAGCCCAAAGGAACTTAGGTAGAGACTTTTCCTTGAGCAAACATTTGAAAATCTCTAAAATAGTTCTATTCTTCCTCTCACACACCCCATTCTGTTGAGGTGAGTAAGGCATTGTTAGTTGATGCATGATGCCACTGTCTTGACAAATCTTCTTGAATTTTTTATTACAGAACTAAAATCCATTGTCACCTTTGTGTTTCTTGATCCTCTTCCCACTTTGATTTTTTGCCATTTGCTTGAAACTCTTGAATATTTCTAATATCTTAGCCTTGGACTTCATGAAATAAATCCAACAATACCTTGACTTGTCATCAATGAAAGTGACAAACAATTTGTTTCCATTCAAGGATTCAACTGGCATAGGACTGCAAACATCAGTATGGACCAATTTAAGTAGCTTATATTAAAGGGTTCTCTGGCCTTCTTCCCTTGTATAGGTAGTACACACCTGAAGAGACTCCTTAAAGATTGGAACTCCTTGCACAAGATCTGATTTACTGAGCCTTTTAAGACCCTTCCAATGAGGATGGCCTAGCCTCTTATGCTAAAGACTTGTATCTTTAACAATTACATTGAGTGCTACTTGATGTTGTTCGAGAAGGTTCAGTATATAGCTTCTTTCCTTAGCCATTATCTTGAATAGAATTCTACCATCTGAAGCTGAGATTGTGCAAAAACCATCTTAAAAAAGGACCGAATAGCCTTTTTCAATCAACCGTGATACACTGAGAAGGTTCTGCTCAAGTTCTGGAACATAGAGAACATCTTCAAGTGTCCTTGGACCATTCATACTCTCAATGGCAACAACTCCTCTACGCTTAGCAGAAATCAAGTGGCCATTGCCTATTTTGACTCTACAAGTGTTCTTCTTGTCCTGGCTTTTAAAGATACTCAGATTGCTTGTCATGTGATTGGAGCATCCACTATCTATAAGCTAACTATCTGCAGAAATGCTGGTGTTATGATAGGAAGCCACAAACAACTAATCCTCCTCCTTCCTAGCAGCAATGTGGGCTTCTCCAGAGTTATGCATCTGCTCCTTGCTTCTGCAGAGCTTGTCAATTTGTCTAAGCTTCTTGCATTTCCTACACTTAACATCAAGCCTTCTCTAACATTTATAATGGGGATGGTTTATCATACCACAATGTTTGCTGGGGTCCTTTTGGGACTGAGCTGAATATGCTACGGATTCTTGCTTTTCTTATTTCTTGCAATCTAAACCACCCTTGGTCCATTACTTCTTCTTCCCCTCTCCACTGGATTTCTGACTTTCCCTAAGGGCACCCTCAATTACTTCCCCATACGTTAGTGTTCTCCTTTGCTTTTGGGCTTGTAGGAAACTCAACAATTCTAACAACTTCAAGTCTGCCATATCTCTGGTATTTTCAAAAGAACTGATAATTGCCTCAAATTTTTCAAGGAGGGAAATCTGCATCTTTTGGACAATCTTCTCATCTTCAAATCTGCTTCCAAGAAGTCTAATCCTATCCATAAGATCTTGTAACTTTCCAGCATAAACCTTGACAGATTCTTCTTCTATCATTCGGAGTTTATCAAACTCCCTCATCAGGTTGATAACTTTTATACTCTTCACCCTCTCATTACCTTCTTACTCAGCTTTCAAGTATTCTCATATATCTTTTGCAGATTTTAAATGCATAATTCTAGTAAATAGATGACTTATAGCATAATAAAGGCAAGATTTAGCCCTTGCTTTTTTGATGAGTCTTTCCCTTTGGAACTTCATCTGATTGATGGGTGCATTGTCTGCCAAAGGTTCAACCTAGTAATCTTGCTCAACTAGCCCCACAAGTCCAGGCCTTCTAGGTATGCCTGCATTTTCACATCCCAAATCTCATAGGATTCTCCATCAAAGAATGGTGTTTGCATGCTTGGAACTCCCTCCATCTTGGTGTTCGAACTCCTCTTAGGTTGGACCAGTTTCTTGTTCAGATGAAGCTTCCAAAAGCTACTCCATAGATCCCTCGAGATCCTCTAAGAAATGCTTTGATACCACTCTTATTTTCTGATGATGTTTATAGAAAATAATACACTTGTAAAAGATGAATTGAGAATAATGAATTGAGATTATTTCATTTGATCTCTTCTGAATGTATTTATACATTACTGTCAACAACCATTAACATACTTTAATAGAAAAACTAACTCTAATTGTTTGTAACTACTCTTCTTGATCTTCTTGATTTCTAAGACTCTAAAAAAAATAACCTTTTAAGTGTATTCACAACAAAAGTGTTTAGAGAGTTCATCAGACCCTTCATTCTAAGGGATCCTTGCTTGAAGTTAGTATGAAACAAACCAGGCCCCCATAAAGCCTCATTTATGATGTGTTAGTTGTGAGTGAGAAGTTGTTATCATATTATAGAATTAAAACAACTAACCAAACTATTGTGGACTCAAAATGTAGGCTACGAAATGCATACCTTAAATCCTTAAATCACCTAAATTTTGCATGCACTTACTCGAGTGCTATACGATAGGATGTTCTTTTCAGGTTTGGAGCTCATTGTGAATAGTTTTTTGTACAATGGTAACAGCCAAATTTGGGAGAATAATTCTTCCATTTTTCATTGGTAAATTTCCCATATACAGAGTCTGTCTAAATATAGTACATTAGGCTAGCCAACTATGGTAACTAATCTGTAGTCAATGCATGATATTCTCTTAATGTACATAATTAAGGCATAATCTGATCCTGATTCTACGAGATCTCGTAGAATATTCTAACACTTCCCCTCAAGTTGAATAGTGGGATCTCCAATACCCAACTTGCCCAAAACTGTATTGAAAATCCTACCATTGATTGTCTTGGTCAGAATGTCCGCCAATTAGTCTTCTAAGCGAGCATATGGTAGATCAATGATGCCACCTTCCAATTTCTACTTGATGAAGTGTCAATCTACCTTAATATGCTTTGTCCGATCATGCTGGATAGGGTTTTCTGAAATGCTTATGGCTGCTTTATTGTCACATAGTAGCTTACTCATGCCTTTGGGTGGGAACCCAAGCTCTGTCATCAACTTTCGGATCCAGAGGACTTCAGCTAGCCCTCGTGCAATTCCACAAAACTCCACCTCTACGCTGGATAGTGCAACCACCTTTTGCTTTTTACTCCTCTAAGTGACTAAGTTTCCACCGACCATAGTGAAATATCTTGTAGTTGATTTTCTGTCATTTGGATTCCTGGCCTAGTTTGCATCTGTATAACCTTGTATCTGTAGATGACCACTCTTTTTGAAGATTATACCTCGGCTCACTGATCCCTTTATATATCTCACAATCCTGATAGCAGCTTCCATATGATCTTCCTGTGGACTATGCATAAACTGACTGATGACTCCGACAGCATATGTTATGTCTTGTTGAGTGTGGGTAAGATAGATAAGCTTTCCCACCAGTCTCTGATACTTCTCCTAATCTGTAGGTTCCCCTGCTTCTTTCATCTGCAGGTCGTGATTTACTACCATTGGAGTCTCTGTTGGTTTGCAATCAGCTAGCCCTGTTTCTGTGAGTAAATCCAGGATGTACTTTCTTTGTGATATAAAGATTCCTGTCTTTGATCTTAGTACCTCAATTCCCAAAAAGTACTTTAACCCTCCAAGATCCTTCATTTTGAATTCTTCAAATAATCTCCCCTTAAGCCTTGCAATCTCCTCCTTATCACTTCCAGTGATTATCATATCGTCCATATAAATAATGAGACATGTAATCAGACTCCCCCTCTTCTTGAGAAACAGAGTATTGTCTAAGTTACTCTACTTATACCCATACCTCTTCATTGCGACCGTAAACCTTCCAAAACAAGCCCTCGGAGATTGTTTAAGTCTGTACAGTGCCTTTTTCAATCTGCGCACTCTTCCCTTTTAGATCCCATTTGTAAATCCCGGAGGTCCCTCCATCAACACCTCTTCTTTAAGGTCTCCATAGAAGAAAGGCCTTTTTTACATCAAATTGCTGGAGTGGCCAGTCTAGGTTTGCTGCTAATGAGAACAGGACTCTGATGGTGTCTATCTTTGCTACCGAAGAAAAAGTTTCTAAATAGTCAACTTCGTATGTTTATGTGTACCCTTTCTCCACAAGTCGTGCCTTATACCACTCCACCATTCCATCTACCTTGTGCTTTATAGTAAACACCCATTTGCACCCCACTGGTCTCTTTCCAGGTAGAAGTTTACAAATCTCCCATGTCTCATTCTTTTCTAGGGCCTTCATTTCAGCCATCATAGCATCCCTACCCCCTTCTTGCTTTTTGCTTCCTACATCATTCTTGGAACCTCCTCAGTGTATAATGTTGTTGTGAACACTTTAGCTTCTACTGATAGACTCCCCCTCACCAGGTTT
>JANZLC010065877.1:0-13428 GCA_026413385.1 Erythroxylum gracilipes
TGACCCAAAAATAATTAAACCTACAAACCAACCTAAATAAATCATTAAGCAAATAATAAGTAAGAAGTAAAACAAATTAGGATCCAACACTATGCCCTAAAACACGATGTAATTTACACTTATCACAAAAATTTTAGAACATCATGTTAAATCTTTTTTAGTCTTCTACAAGGATCTTTATCTAGTTGATTTTTTAAAAAAAGTTAGTTTGAATGGTAAAATTTGATCTTTTTGATATTTAGTCTATCTATTATATAAAAATAATCATTAACAATCAATTATTTTATTATCATCAAAACAAATTCCATGTTTGTGTTGTTACCATATAAATATCATAGATGATTACTTTAGATCCCCTTGTTAGTTTGGGAAATTATTAAAAAAAAACTCCTTAAAAGTTTTAAATTTATTACTTGGCCTCTTAAACTTCCTTAATATTATCATGTTACATTCTATTGTCAATTCCTATTAAAATTTTAAATATAAATAAGTATAATTAAAGCCATTTTTGTAATTCTGTCCTACATGGAGGCTTAATAGCCTAATCCTCCATTAGTTTACCCCAAAGACACAATGTCATCTTCAATACTCTTTAAGAAAAGATGAAATGGTAATTTTTCTACCCCACTTAACCATAAAGTTGGATGACTCTATCTAAATCTCCTATTTGAACAAAACCAATCCTTATCATCACCACTGTCTAAAGCTTAAAAGAACCTCTCTACTCTCCACTATATTCTTCAAGAAATTATGATAATTCTTATGCTTTGCCTCTAACTTACTCATTTTCCTTAAATCAACCATTCTATATTTGATCCCTAATCAAAATATTTTTCAATTATCTCTACATATTTTCCCAAAAATGTTTGAAATAATAACTATGTTAATATTATATGAGGGTAATATATAATAAGCTATAACATATTTATATGTCATGCTTTAGTATCATAGAGACTAATGAGCTATCATGCTTCAAATAATGGTGACGGAAAGGATTAATATGTTTAGATAGGTGTTTATACAACATCATCTAATTTGGTGGGTACGATATAGTGACATTTTAGCCTATCTTAAAGATTGTTGGAGACAATATTGTGTCCTTATGGTAAAATAGTGGAGGGTTAGGCTCCTAAGCCTCTATATAGGACAGGGTTATGAAAATCGATGCTTTTTATGTTTAATTGTGTCAAATAATTTAATGGGATATTTTTTAAGAAATTAAATGATTCATTGAAGGAAAGACAATGTACAATGTTGAAGAACATTATAAAGACACTATTGATATGATTTTTTTATGCAATTTGTAGCCCTGATTTTAAAGCATAACTAGTGGGGAAATCCACTTTCTAAAACATTACTAAGTCGTCACCTATTTTAGTCTCTTTTGGATAGGTGTCTAATTTGAAATTGCACAGCATCCATTAGCTTGCTTTTTCTTTCAGATCCTTCTCCTCAACCAGGCTTACTTCTACTAGATATTCCTGTCTCAATCATATGTATGCTTTCCTCGAGCTTTTGTTTAGATAGATCAAACGTTACAAATTCTTGTTTTAATTTACCATTCTCTCCTTACTCATCCTTACTTCATATTTGCTCATACTTAACTCTTACTTTCTTTTTATAGGTTGTAATCTAGACCTAAGGTAATAATCTCCTCCTTTGAATAAATCTATTCCATCTTACTTTTGCTTTACCATCTCTTGTAAGCGTTGGACTCTTCCTCTTTTCCTTTTTATCTAGCATTAGTAGTATGATTGTTTGTTTATTAGCCGTCCCTATAGTTGTTTGATTGTTTAAGTCTGCATTTAACCTGTTTATATGCCTGTAAATATTGGTCCCGATGTATATCTTCACCTAGTTTAGCTCATAAGCCTTAAATATTTCCCTATGCTAACTTGTCTTTATCTCATTAACCTTTAGCTACATATCTATAACTTGAGTCATGCACCTTAATACCTCCTCCTCCCTAGTTTCTAGCCTTTAGAAGCACATATTATATCTCTCCTTTCATAGCTTATACATGTATAAGCCTAGGATAATAATATAAATCAATGTATTGCCACTAAAATTCCCTTTCCTATGTGAAGTTGGAACTTTGTAGCTAGTATCGTGTCAATACCTTACTCCATATAGTCATTAAGTGGGGGAACCTAAAAAAAAGGTATTCATGGTTATACTAGTTCTACTTGCATAAGAAACATTGCCCAAAATAATTAATATAGCTTAAGCTGTCTAAAGTTGGAAACCTTCAAAATTGCCATCCAAAGTGTGACGAAAATTTTAGAATGAGGAAACTATTCCCTATCATCTTGTTCCATTTTGCATATTACTCCCTATGCCTTAGGATTCTATTGTAGGATTTGATGCTAAAATCCCTATTTGAATTTCCTAGCCATATGTATGTGATAAGTGTATGATTGACTATATATTTACTCCTTAATGCTTAGTGATGAATGTTATATTATGCTTAAGATACTTATTGTTGCTCATATTTTGTTTTAGGTGCAAATTGGAGGAACAAGAACCAAAATGAGCTGAAAAATTATCCTAAGACCTATTCTATCAATGTTTAATCTTATTTTCCTTTATGGAAGTAAGAAGCAGAAGAATTTGGATATGGAATAAATAATGTAAGAAATAAATTTATTACAACTTACATGGCCATATATGGGACTATGTAACTCACTAAAAGCGTGTAGGAGTATAAAGATGCAATTTCAACCACTTTTGTAACCTACACAGTTGTGTGTGGACTTACGTCACTGTGTAAGTGAGCTACACAGTTGTGTAAGTGGCTGTGCAACCCACTGTGAACGTGTAAGCTCATGATTTTTGTAATTTTCACACAAACAGTTACCTGCATGCTTGTGACTGTGTATTATAACAAACTTTTTTTAACTATAAAAGGGAATTAAAGAGGCCAAATGAAGCATGAAGACTTTAGAGACATGAAAGGAAAATTCCTTACCCTTTGTAGAGCTATATGGAGCTAAACTTCATCCTTTCAGTTTAAAGGGGATATCGATGTCAATGAATATATTCGGTCATTAATTAATCTAATGATGTTGTTCTTACTCTCTTTTGGAATTGATTATGTTATTCTATGATTAATATTTTAGGATTTATATATGATGATTTAGACACTCAAAATAGATTATTCATATATAAAATTATTACCAGAATGTAAATTTCAATACGTAATCGTTGTAAATCTGATCTTGTCTTACCATTTGACAGTATTTTCCTAGTCCAAATGTGCATTTTAATTCATCAATTTTTCCCCAATTGTAACAATTAATTCCAAATCACTAATTATAATCCATCTAACCAAAATTCAAGACATATGCAGTACACAGTCAAATCATAATCATTAACTGCTATCACATATACTTCCATAGATATTAAACATTCCTACTAGGGTGTAATTTGGGGCCTCATAACCTCATCCTTCAGATTAGAGATAAACAAGTGAAATTTAGCATGAACAAGGTATTCAAGAATCCGAAGGAGAGTAGCTCATTTAGGAGAATTGATGTGTTTGAATCTTTTAAGTAAACAAAAGGACAAAGACCAGATGACAATGGACATAAAGCTTGAAGAATATAAGAAAATCATTGTTCATGAAGTGGAAGTTGAAGAGGAGATGAGGGTGACTAAAGAAGAACAAGAAAAGATCACCTTCATACAAGGCAAACTATTGGATTCGATGGAAGATTCAGGGAGTTTCATTATTCCATATTTTGTTGACAGTTTGTTTATGAAAAGGACATTACTAAGCTTATTAGGTTTCCTTAATTTGATAGATTATGTCCTTTTCATTATCTCTCAACATATATCTTGGTTGATTTTCGAAGGATGTACAGGTAAGCTAATGACCATAAATTAGTATGTTTAGTAGTTAGATTTAAATTTTTGTGTGTAGTTGATTTGTTTTGAATTTTAAAAGATAAATTTTAATGAATTGGAATGATTTGGGATTACTAATTCTCTTACTCTCTTTAATCAATTATAAGATAGGATAACAATCTCGGGCATCAAGCAGATTTGGTCTCAACACTATCGCAATCACCACCTCCTTCACCATGACAATTCTATGCTCTCAACTCTTATCTTTTCATTTCTATCTTTATTTTGTTCTTATGTTTGGCTTTACTTTATGTGTTTTTATTCCCACCTTATTTGTTGTTGTTTATTTTTCTCACATTGAGGACAACATGTTGTTCAAATGTGGGGAGAGATGTAGAATGTGAATTTTGCATGTTAGTTTGTTTTAGGGTGCATTATATGATTTGTGTGAATGTATCAATGACTAGGACTTAACGAAGTCGGTTTAACTTTGAACATAGTCTTCTAGGTTGTGAAGATTTATTAGCTTGTGAAATTAGTGACCTAGGTTACTTTGGCTAAATATGCAGGTTACTTAGGATACGATATTAGTTTATTCATCCTAGGAATTTGTCACATTCATTTATAATTTTAGGTTAATCGAATAAGTAGCATCACTAGTTCCTTTTCAGGAGAATTACTAGCTAAAGAAATGAGATAGATAATAATTAAAAATAAATAAAAATAAAAAATATGTAAATCATAAGCAATTAACTATTTCGTTTCCCTTCGGTTTATGAATAGAGCTAGTAGCTAGTTAAGAATGTGATATAACAGAGTAATCAGATCGACACGCATCGCAAATGTGTGCCTTTATGTCAAAAGGCTATAATAACATTCCAACCAAACAGTTTAATAAAAACATGACCTAGTTGAGTAATCAGATCGATATTCATCACAAATGTTTACCTCCGCGTAAAAAGGCTAGGTTCATGTCTATAAAAAGTAACAAAAAGAATGTTTGTCAAATAAAAACCTACCAAACTTATGAGTAGCTTGACTTTTCATTAAAACTTACTTAGGAATAGTTACAAGTTTGATTGACCAAATAAATTTCAATGTGTGTGTACAAATGATAGGGGTGAGTAAACTTGACATCTAGGTCATGATTAATATATATATTTAGTCCTAAGTATATAGACATGGATTTTGTAAGTTAATTAAGTTAGAATAGCTTGAAGGACTGTGCTTATAGTTAAATTTGTTTTTAAAGTTGAAACCATTGTCTCATTATTGCATTTATGTCTATGTTATGTTTTACTTGTTTTGTTTTGTGCTTTATGTTTTTGTTATTGTTTGTTTCTTTGTTTTCTTGAGGATAAGCAAACACTTAAGTGTGGGAATGTTGATAGTTGTAGAATGCATCGTGTTTTTGTAGGTAGATTAGTTTGTATTTAGTTGTTAATTTTATTGTTTAGTGTGTGTTTAGGCTAGAATTGTGTTAGTTAGTAGATATTTGTGTTTTAAGCATTTTGTGGGTTAGAGTATGATTTTGAGCTTAAATTTTATATATTTGAGGTGCCTTAATAAGTGTGTTAGTGTTTCAGGGTAAATAGTGGAAAACGGAGAAGATTTGGGAGCTAACCTAGGGCCACGATCAGGGGCAACAAGCCATGATCGTGACAGAAGCAGGCGCAACGAACCATGATCATAGTAAGCCAAAATCTTGGTCATGATCTTGCCACTAAGGGCCACGATGGTGGCCTGTGCACGGACAGATGCAGAAATGCTTCTGATTTTAAATTTTCGAGGGACTTTTTAGACCTTTCAAACTCGGAAAAGACCCTAGAGTTACCTTAATTGGAAAATTTGTATAAAGGAAATAGTTGTAACCCTAAAGAGAACCTCCATTTTTCTATATTTGAAAAACCTTTTAAAAAGAAGAGAGAAGAGGAAGAAGAGGAGAGAGAGAAGTGGGCTGCTGCAGTTGCTACATTCCCGGGGCCATCCCGATCCTTTCCAACTGACATTTTCATTTCATCTTGTTATTCTTTTCTTTGAATGATTGGATGATGTTCTAAACTCTTTAGGGATTTAGAATTGATTCAATTGTAACCTAGTTATCTTTTGTGCTGATTGATTAGGTGTTGTGAGTAATTGCGATGCTTACATGTTTCGATAAATGATTGGGTTGGATTAATAAAAGTTAAGTAACTCGATAAACCACGCGATTAATCACATCCGTAATTTGTACAGACAGAGATCCCAAGTAAAGACCCGGTTGTTCATTAGAACACTTAAGAACTAATTAGGTTGTGGGTTGATCATTAATTGAGATATTACATTTCAGTTACTCGTCTTAATTAGGGATTATCACTTAGGGCTCAGTGATTATAACTCGAGAGAGAGTAATCCACCCATCAATAGTCTAGAACAGATACCATGTTAACACATAAATGACTAGATTAACGTTTATGATAAGATAAATCCCCCTCCTTCATAATGAGTTAATTCTTTTTAGTTGATTTTCAATTCTCAAATTGGTAGTGCTCAATTTAATTTCCTTGCTTAATATAGAATCCTTGTTTCTATCATTCCATATTCTCATATTTACTTTTCTTTTTAGTTTTTCTTTTCATTTTAATTAACCTTTAGGCCTTAGAAAACTTAGAATTTGATTAGTTCACCACTCAGGGTTTTAAATAGATTAAAACTTCCTCAACGACATATTTCTGTCATCATCAAGCAAACTATTCATAAACTATTCTTGAACTTATTTATGCTGCTAACTTAGCTTTCTAAAGGAAGGCTATTTGGCAGCACCTATATAACCTATCTTTTCAAGACTTATGGTTACTGATTGGATATTACAATCGTACACTATACAATGTTGAAATTGATGGTGGAATGGGACTTAAAACGCCTTGTCTAGATTTCAAAGCTTACATCAAAATGGTAAAACGTGATGACCTCAATTATGAAGGCAATTACTACACCTGATTCAATAAACAAAAAGGGAAATGAAATCTTAGAAGGAAGCTTGATAGGGTTTTAGTGAAAAAAAACTCAGTTAACCAAATTTCAAAGAAGCAAAGCCACTTTCAACCTACCTCTAGTATGATATCATTCCCCTTTTAAAGTTCACAACCTGAGTCATAAAGCGTGAGCGAATTTCCTTGTAGGATTATTTCAATGAACCCTCACTCTCTTTGAATCAATGCTTTTGAAATCAACCCCAAAGGCTATATATTTTTGTATAAAGGTAGAAAAATGTGTTAGGAGTCCATTGCTTTAAGAATCACTTCATTTGTAGGTCAGACGATGAAGTTATGGCCAAAAGAATTAACCATGTTTATGTCCTCAATCATATTGTACCCTTCTTGGCACAACTGCCATAACTTTCATTATAGATGTCGGATTGAGGTTGTTTATAAACGGTTTGAAAGAGAACTTCTAGATCTATAACTTTTGTGAAGACCCTGAAGCAAGATTCTACCTCTAAAAGGGTTAAAATCATAATTTATTGTAGCTATCATGTGAATGTCCGTTAAACGGACATAGACGGGCTTGGAGTGGTTTCCAAACCTGAGAAGGTCCGTTTAACAGACATGGAATGGGTTGGGGACCTTTTCAGACCTGTGAAGTTCCATGTAAAGGACATTTGTGACACCCACTCCCCTCCAAAGCTTCTCCAATGCTTCCAACATCCATTCTAACATTACTTTCACTCATAATCTCCTTAAATTCACCCCTTCTAGTGCAATATCACTTCTTATCCATTTAACTTCTAAATACATCTCATTAACTCTTGAATTTTAACTTAAAAGATTCATCACATACAATCTTTCCATCTCTAACATGCTATTCTAATACTAACAACAATTGGCAATCTCAACAAAGGAGAATATGCACATACACATTCCACTTCCACATCCATCATACCCAACCTTTAAAATAACATAATCATACACAAAATGAACTTCTCAAATTCCCATTTTCATTTTTGAACAAAGTAAATGTTTGAGCAAGCTTTACTTACATATCAACATACACATAAAACTTAATAAAAAATACAAAAGGATGCTCATGTTTGATATGCCTATAAAGCTATCCAAATTAGTAACTAACTTAGTACAAAAAAGATTTCTAGCTATCTTGGAGTTTCCGAATGCCTTGCAAGGATAGCTAATCTTCTCATTCTGTACCTGAGGAGGGAAAATGATGGGTTGAGCTACACAACTCAGTGGCTAATATATTTATAGGCATTGGCAACGAGCCACACAATCAAACATATATATGAATATTCATATAGGCATACACGTCTTATCTTAATCTAGCATTGTAAGTTCGACATTCACAATTCTAATTCGCAACTCATAATTCAATACATCATCACATAAGACATATTGGATGTAATTTAACATCAAAGCATAATAACGTATCAAAATGCAAATGCACAAACAAATGACTCGAGGGTTTCGTGGAACGAAACAGAGAAACCGAAGTTTACTCCGTGACGAAACGAGTCCACTTTTTGGATTTCGTATGCCACAAGAGGGTAGCCAAGAGAAGGCTTTATGTCGACGTGCAGGTGACTACAAAACGGTTCCACTCTTGTCCAAACACAATCAACTCTCTTGTTTAATTCAATCAATCACAAATATTCTCATGCGTTTTCTTTATACAAAAAGCTATGACACAATTCAATGGCATAACATGATCATACTCACAATTTAACCATATCAAAATGTCATACATCTTTCAATACATAACATAACATAAAACACCTCACAACAATTCCCAATTTAGAAATTTAAGCATATATACACACATATAGGCACATTGCCCATTTACATAGTGACCATAAATATTTTACCTACCTTATAACTCTTGAAAATCCAAACTCAATTTAGTCCTTCCCCTTGCTCTTGGGTAGGATTTTCTTGATTTCCTAAAACAAACCAATTTCTCATTAAATTCCAATTCAATAAAACTCCTTAAACTTCAAAATCACAACAAATGAAATAATTGCAAAATTAGGTTTAGCATTAACTTACCCATGGTCTATCTAGGTTAGAAAATCCAAAACCTAGTTTTGAAACTCCTAAAAATCAAATGGGTCTCTCAATCATCTTATAACACAAAACCCCTTTCTCTCTCTAAAACTCCTTCATTCTCAACACAACCCATTTCTTTGATAAAGCAAGAAGAAAAGATAATGAACTTACCTTAAGAATCTTGATTTCTTCTCCTTCCCAAGATTTTCCTCCTTCTTCCCTAGCTTCTTCGCTTTTTCTTCTCTTCTCTTCTTTCTCTCACGTTTTCTCTTCTCTTCTCTTCTCACACTCACGACATTCTCTCTTCTTCTTCTAATTCAAGACTCATATTTAGCTTATTCTTCCAAAATTGCCCCTCACATACTTAGCCTTTCCAATTTTGCCCATTCTTTTGTCTTTTATGTCTCTGACTCCTTTAATCCACCTAACACCAAATTAATTCTAACTAAGTTCCAATCTTTCCATCAAATTTTCAATGTTTATTCATGCCTACTAAATTAATGACTCAATTCTAAAAATAAATAAGTAAACAAATAAAAAGTAATTTAGAAAAATTTTCACGATCCAACAACAAGAGGGTTTTTTAAAAAGAAGTGCATGAATGTTTAAACATTAAAGTACAAGGATTTAAATAATATAAATGGACAAGGAAGCTAAATTGGTGAAAAACAAGATTAAACTCTTTGACAAGATAAATCATTATTACACCAAGCAACTTATTGATAATTTTTATATAAAAACTTTAAATACCGCAAGTATATGGGTCGTAACTTCTAGTAAAAAGGCTATTATTTCCATGAGGACTGGCGTCACAATTGTGACCTGCATTACTTCATGCTTCCAAATCTCCTCTTTTTCTTTAATTTTCTATCTCCATATACTCACAAACACATTAAACACCCCTTGCAACGTGAAATTAAGGTCAAATTTTTTCTCTAAACTACTCAAATAATTAAAGCACATAAAAACACTAACACTAACACTATTCTAAGTCCTAAAGATATAATTATCATCTAATCATCTAAGAAAAAACTTTAAAAAAACATTTAAACACTTACAAAACATATTATAATCTACAATCTACACCTATCAACATCCTCACACTTAAACCTTTGCTTGTCCTCAAGAAAAACTAATACATAAACAAAACAAAACAATTAATCACACAATCACACAATGGTGCAACATGCAATAATGATACACTGGCATCAAATCTTATGGAATTCACTTAACCTCAAACATCAATCACTCAAAATGTGCCAACATACTAACTTATTCATTTCATGTTTAAGTGATTTGATTTAAATATACATATCAATCAAAATATTAACACCCTATTCATACACTTATAGCATTTGTAAGTATGCATTTATTATTGTTGATCAATCAAAAGGAAAACTATCACTAAGTATTCTTTCATGAAAATTTATGTTATTTGTAAAGGATCAGTAGGTTTTAATTATTATAACACCAATTTTTATTTTTTAAAATTTTCTTTAAAGTTAACCTAGTCATTTGATGCGAAGGCAAACACCTTATCATAAATGTCCCCCGATTATTTAAATAGGTCACATTTTTTTAATCTTGATTAGAGCATCATTTTAACCTTTTAATGCAAAGGCAAACATTTAAACATGAATGCCTCCAGTTATTCAGCTATATCATAACTCTCAATTAGCTACCAATTATATTCTTAACCCAATTTATTCAATCACTCCCATAAAAGGTTATTAATAATGCTAACCAATGTAATTGAATGTAATTATAAATTTATACGAACAAGTGTCATAAATTGAAGAATAGGTGTCATATCATAAGTAACATGCATATTCATCCTAAAGACACTTGAAGTGTCATAAGTAACATGCATATTCATCCCAAAGACACTTGAAGCACAAAATTCACAAGTTACTATGCGTTTATAATTTAAATGACCATTTTCAAATACTAATTCCATTCAATTCTTGACATTGACACATTCACACAATGTATACATCATGCAATAAAATTTTCACATAATGCCAAGCTAATAAAACACTAACACAGTACAAATAAAAAATTCACACATAACTGATATGCAATTGCACATACATTTCCACACTTGAACAACACATTGTCCTTAATGTGAGACACACAAAAAAAATACAAAGAAAAATAAAGAATAACAAAGAGAAAGTTAGAGCAAGTTACTTATGGTAATTAAGGTGATGATTGTGTTGGTGATGGAATTTGGAGATATTCTACGCTATAAAGATCCATCAATTCACTCCCTACAAAATAAACTTAAAAATAAGAATAAAAAAATATTCTAGTTCTTGAGTTGCCTCCTAAGTAATGCTTGTTTAACATCATTAGCTTGAGGTAATCTTGGGTTTATAATGAGTGGCTGGCTTCCACCATTTTTCCACATGGCATTTTAGGAGCTCGTAAATAAGCTACATGTTGCAAGATAATAAAAACTACGTAATTGATCAAATTAAAAATCTAATTAAGTTTAATAATGCCCTTTTTGATAACAAACTGTCAATAAAATATAGAATGATGAAACTCCGTGGATCTTCAATTGAATCTAATAGTTTGTATTGTGAGAGGTAGAAACTATTCATACTTAAAGCGACTTCTAACACTTCATTAATAGTTTTTGAATTTGGTGCCTTCTTTTGCTTCTTTAAAGATGCAACTAAATCGATTCTCCTGAACGAGCTACCCTCCTTCGAATTCTTTAATACCTTATTCATATTGAATTTTATTTGTTCATCATCAATCCGAAAGATGAGGTTGCCTTTATGGACATCTACCAAAGCTCTTCTAAAGTTCAAAAAGGGTTTACTAAGAATTAGTTGATATTTTTAATCACCTTCAAAGTCTAGCATGACGAAATCTATAGTAGTAATAAACTTATTCACCTTTATAGGCATGTCCTCCACAACATCAAATGGTTTCTTTATCGATTGATCCACTAACTAAATAAGCATGGAAGTTGGCTTCACATCTCCTAGCCTCAATTTCCTGAAGTTGACAAAGGCATAAGATTAATACATGCGCCTAAGCCATATAAGCATTTAGAAAATTCTAAACTACTAACTACATAGGGTATAGTAAAGCCCCTAAATCTTTCAACTTTGAGGGCATGTGGTTGGTAACTATAGAGCTACAGTTTTTTATCATGGAGATTGTTTGATTGTCATCCCAAGACCACTTGCTTAATAAGATATATTTGAGAAATTTTAAGGGCTTAGGTATACTCTCCAAAGCTTCTATAAAAGACAAGTTAATTTACAACGTCTTGAGCTTTTCCATAAACTTTACAAATTGTTTATCCAATTTGTTCTTCTGAAGTCTTTATAGGAATGGTATTTTTAGTGGATATGGAGGAGGATGGATATAAGGAGGACCCTTATGCTTAACTTCATCATTTTTCTACTTATCTTGGTCTTCTACAAGGTGGGATTCAACCTATTTTTCTGTTAATTCTTCTTGCTCTTTTCCACTCCTAAGTGTGATTGCCTTAGGTTGCTCCATTGAATATGCTTTTGTATTGCTTGGAAGGCTCCCCACACTTTGTATAAATAATGCATTGGCTAACTGGCCCACTTAAACCTCCAAATTATGAATTAAAGAGGCAAAATGCTTTGCTATTTGATCTAATTTCACTTCCATCCTCTTCTGGGTCTCATCTTAGCTCGTGAACTTGGAATTCAACACGTCAATTAATTTGTCCATCTTTTATTCTAATGAACCGAACTTGTCTTATTGAAATCTCGGTGGACCTTAAGTTCTCACTTGATTTCCTGCATTGTTAGAACATAGGAAATTCAGGTGGTTATGCCACCTAGGATTATATGTGTTCAAGTAAGGATTATTACCTCCCTTACCAAATTGTGCTCCCATGAATTTAAGCTATTGTACATTGTTGTTTTCCACTAGGAAGCAATTGGCTGTGGTATGGCTCTCCTGTCTGTATAGCTCACATCCATATTAAATTGCTTTGAGTAGAGAGGATGAGGTGGCTTTCAAGTTGTTCAATTATAAGGTTAGGTTAGCAACCTCAGCCTGTAATGCTATCACTGAATCTACTGCAATCATTCCTTTTGGATCCTAGAAGGTTAACACTTATCTACTTCATTTTGATATCTAAAGACAACATTAAAGCTAAAAGGATACATCTCTAAAGTTAAGTCTTATTGAAGCTAGGGGAGACTAAGGTACATTAAAGGGATATTATGAGCTTTAATACCAGATATGTCAATTAGCATAGATTCTAAGGCTAGAGAATTTAAATAAAGAAGTGATTGACTCTTTCCATGATTGATTTCTAGTATTATAAGATTTTTATATTTATAAAGGGTGCTCATTGGGATCCCTATAGACTTCTCTTGAGCCATTGTAGAAAGAATTAAGTCATTAGCAAAAGAGAGATCAACTACCCTAATCCTCTTACATCTATTGTGGAATTTGAATCTTAGTTCTAAGTGTTAGTGTATAAGTCGACTTGTTCATTGTGTAAGTCGACTTATACCTGTTCGGTACTGATAAGTCGACTTGT
>JANZLC010065904.1:0-13426 GCA_026413385.1 Erythroxylum gracilipes
AGAATTCTCCTTTTTCTTTATTCATGACTAATCACTAAAACTTTCTCATTTAATAGTTCTAACTTCCAAGAAAAGTTCGGGGTCCAACAGGTTGAGCAGCTAACTTTCTCGACAAGCTAAGACTCCTGCACAGAAGCTTGAAATTCTTTTCAATCTCGTTTCTGCTCAATTTGATGTCAAACTAGGTCTGAGTGGGCACATGCCTATAAATGTCTGGAAGAAGTGTGTGCAGAATATGCTGGTTATTCTTGACATTCTGGTTCAATATCCTAATATTGTTGTGGATGACATGGTAGAGCTTGATGAAAATGAGACCCAAAAGGGAGTGGACCATGATGGTAGCATTTGTGAGTGGGGGAATTTGGTGGCTTTCCTTGAGAGAATCGACACTGAGTTCTTTGGGTAGCTTTTAACCAAAACAAAACGATGTCGTTTGATGTTAAACCAAATGACATCGTTTTCATTAACATTTTAACGTTCATTTTTTAAAATGACGGCGACGTATTGCTTTAATATTTACTAACGTTTTATTAGCGATGACATAAACAGTCGACAAATCCCTTTTTTACACTTGCCGCCTTTTTCTCCTGCCTTATTCGCCGACAGTTCCCCGGCCGTCGCTAACCCTAAATTTTCCACAGACATTTTCTGACGGTTATAGAATTTCCGTCGGCAAACCATGACTTCCTCCCTATTTCAGCTACGGAGTTTTATTCCGTTGCTAAATAACTTTTTTCCCGGAGTAGTTTTCTGACAACATGCAAGTTCCGTCGCAATTTTGCGACGGTTTCTCAACCGTTGCCAAATTTCCGTGAGTAATGCCTTCATTTCTTGTAGTGCTTCAAAGGTTGCCATGTTTGATGAAGTCATGAAAATGAGGAAGATGAGGAGAATGGTCAGGATCATCAGGCTGATGCTGATGGGGGCTGGGAGAAGGTGATGAGCAAGAAAGATAAGCTTATGGATAAGCAGTTTAAAGATCCCAGGGAAGTGACTTGGGATACCGTAAACAAAAAGTTCAAAGAAGTTGTTGCTGCTCGAGGTAGAACAGGAACTGGGAGGTATGAGCAGGTTGAGCAGCTAACTTTCTCGACAAGGGTTGCTAAGACTCCTGCACAGAAGCTTGAAATTCTTTTTAATCTCGTTTCTGCTCAATTTGATGTCAAACCAAGTCTAAGTGGGCACATGCCTATAAATGTCTAGAAGAAGTGTGTGCAGAATATGCTGGTTATTCTTGACATTCTAGTTCAGTATCCTAATATTGTTGTGGATGACATGGTAGAGCCTGATGAAAATGAGACCCAAAAGGGAGCGGACCATGATGGTACCATCCGTGAGTGGGGGAATTTGGTGGCTTTCTTGAGAGAATCGACACTGAGTTCTTTGGGTGGCTTTTAACCAGAACAAAACGACGTCGTTGGGTGTTAAACCAAACAACGTCATTTTCATTAACATTTTACCGTTTATTTGTCAAAACGACGGCGACATATTGCTTTAATATTTACCTACGGTTTATTAGCTACAACATAAACCGTCAGCAAATCCCTTTTTTCTACTTGCCGCCTTTTTCCCCGGCCGTCTTCACACACATTTTTCGACGGTTATAGAAATTTCGTCAGCAAACCACAACTTCCTCCCTATTTCAACTATGGAGTTTTATTTTGTTGCTAAATAGCTTTTTTCCCGGAGTAGTTTTCCGACAACATGCAAGTTCCGTCACAATTTTGCGATGGTTTATCAACTGTTGGCAAATTTCCGTTAGTAATGCCTTCATTTCTTGTAGTGCTTCAAAGGTTGCCGTGTCTGATGAAGATGAGGAAGATGAGGAGGATGGTCAGGATCATCAGGCTGATGCTGATGGGGGCTGGGAGAAGATGATGAGCAAGAAAGATAAGCTTATGGATAAGCAGTTTAAAGATCCCAGCAAAGTGACTTGGGATACTGTAAACAAAAAGTTCAAAGAAGTTGTTGCGGCTCGAGGTAGAAAAGGAACTGGGAGCTATGAGCAGGTTGAGTAGCTAACTTTCTCGACAAGGGTTGCTAAGACTCCTGCGCAGAAGCTTGAAATTCTTTTCAATCTCGTTTCTGCTCAATTTGATGTCAAACTAGGTCTGAGTGGGCACATGCCAATAAATGTCTGGAAGAAGTGTGTGCAGAATATGCTGGTTATTCTTGACATTCTGGTTCAGTATCCTAATATTGTTATGGATGACATGGTAGAGCCTGGTGAAAATGCGACCCAAAAGGGAGCGGACCATGATTGTACCATTTGTGAGTGGGGGAATTTGGTGGCTTTCCTTGAGAGAATCGACACTGAGTTCTTTAAAAGCTTGCAATGCATTGATCCTCACACACGTGTGTATGTTGAGAGATTGAGGGATGAACCTATGTTTTTGGTTCTTGCTCAAAATGTTCAAGAATATCTGGAGCGTGTTGGGGATTTGAGAGCTGCAGCAAAGGTTGCGTTAGGCGGGCTGAGTTGATCTATTACAAACCTCAAGAGGTCTATGATGCCATGATGAAATTGGCAGAACAGTCAAAAGATGGAGAAAATGGTGAAAGGGCTGGTGAGGATCCTAAAGTTGAGGAAACTAGACGCCCTTCTGCATTTGTTGCAACTCCTGAGCTTGTGCCTAGGAAGCCTACCTTTCCTGAGTATAGCAGAACCATGATGGATACTTTAGTCTCTTTCATATACAAGTCTGGAGATGAACGTACCAAAGCTTTTGCAATGTTATGTGATATCTATCATCATGCTTTTCTTGACAAGTTCTCTACTGCTCGTGATCTTTTATTAATGAGTCATCTGCAGGACAACATTCAGCACATGGACATATCGACCCAGATTCATTTGAATAGGGCTATAGCACAACTTGGCCTATGCGCGTTCAGGGTTAGGCTAATCACTGAAGGCCATGGCTGTCTTTCTGAATTATACACTGGTGGAAGAGTTAAAGAACTGCTTGCTCAAGGTGTTTCACAAAGTCGATACCATGAGAAGACTCTAGAACAGGTACTGCTTCTGTGCTTTTGCTGTACATGATGATTTTGTTGAGTTAGATTTCATCTTATAAGTGAATAGCTAGAACCTAATCTTCAGTCCTTATTCTAATCTTCAGTCCTTACTTCCTACTGAGATACAGAGGGATTCCATGACTAGCTCTGTAGTCTTCTTAAGGTTGATTCTTTGCATGATATGCGAAGGAAGATACGATGATAAAACTGTTGCTTTTCACAGTGCTTGTTGATATTGTGCCCTTTATGATTTGTTATGTAATTTATTGTTGTTTTAAGTTTTCTCAGTATATAAAGTTTATTTTACATTGATGTATCATTTGTTATGCAGTGCTTAGAAGTTTCAGTATGGTTGAGATGATGGTCTGCTAGTACACGTGAATAATTAATCCCCTTGTCAATTGATTGACTTACTCTGCTGGATAATTAATCTCTATAGGAAAGGCTGGAAAGGAGGCGCCAGATGCCATATCATATGCATATAAATCTTGAGCTCCTGGAGGCTGTCCATCTCATTTGCGCCATGCTTCTTGAGGTCCCCAATATGGCAGCTAACTCCCATGATGCTAAGCGCAAAGTCATTAGCAGGACATTTAGGCGGTTGCTTGAGGTGAATGAGAAGCAAACCTTCACTTGTCCAGCTGAAAATGTCAGAGATCATGTGATGGCTGCCACTCGGGCCCTTAGCAAAGGAGATTTCCAGAAGACCTTTGATGTGATTAAATCTCTTGACGTTTGGAGGCTTCTCAGGAATAAAGACAGTGTTCTTGAGATGGTTAAAGCCAAGATAAAAGAAGAAGCTTTACGAACTTTCCTCTTTACTTACTCGTCTTCTTATGATTCACTCAGCTTGGAGCAGCGTACAAAAATTTTTGATCTCTCGACAGCCCAAGCACACAGTGTAGTGAGCAAAATGATGATCAATGAAGAACTCCATGCTAGTTGGGACCAGCCTACTAGTTGTGTTGTCTTTCATGATGTCGAGTACTCAAGGCTGCAGGCTTTGTCCTTCCAGTTGAATGAGAAACTAGCCATTCTTGCTGAAAGTAATGTAAGGCAACAGAGGCAAGGATGGTGGTGGTGGCTTGGATCTGCCTCTGAGGCGAAGAGATGGGCAAGATTATGCAAGCATGGCTGCTGCAGGTGGCAAGTGGCAGGATAACTTTTCTTCAGGTCAAGGAAGGCAAGGGACAGGGCGTTATAATGCTGGAAGTGGTAGATCAGTGGCGGGTAAGTTGAGGGGGACTGGAGGTTCACGTTATCAAGATGGTGGATATGGTGGGTCAGGAAGAACTGGTGCGAGGGGATCCCAAATGAATGGTTCAACTCGCATGGTTAGTCTCAACAGGGGGGCTCGTGCTTAGATTTTAGACAATTGGGAGAAGTGGACTTGTGGTTGCACTTATGCTGCCTCATCACTAAGCCAGTTCCATTCAAATTTTGTTGATTATGGATAAGCTTAATTGTCAAATCTATTTGGTATTTATGTCCTTGTAACCTTATTTTGAACCTTGCGGATGATTTCAGTTTTTGACGAGGGAATTTGGACAAATAATATTTTGTTTTTGTTCCTCGGGTTACTGGGTAAGGGGCATTTTTATTTTTGATACAGACACTATTGGATTATGCACTGAAGTCATTCCTTAGGTGTTCTAGTATAAATTGATTTGGTTTAAGCATGCAACTCCTAATATATCCTTCATCTTATAGTTTGCCATCAAAAGGAGGCTTTCCACTCTAGGTAGACCCCATAGTTAACTCAATGTTACCAATGGTTGAACTCTTTGCAGCCAAGTCCTTAAATCTATTCCACACATGTTCTTTCAATGTAGCTTCTCATCGTACTTATGAGGGAAAATATAAAACACCTATGGCTTATGTTGTCCCTATATTGATTGGCCTAGCATTATATCTTGGATAAGTTAATGGTAATGGATATATAAAAGAGACCATTTCTTAGCTAAAATATAATTTGACATCTTGGTTTATGTCACTTAAAAGGAAAGAAATATTAGAATCTTCAAAGACAATGACTGTCAACCTCTATAAATAATGCATAAACTAAAGGGCAAGATAAGAGAGCACTTATTGACTTATTAGCTTCACCTCTAATATAGCAGTGACATTGCAACTAAATGGTGCTTTTAAGTTGTTAGTCACTGAAGTCATTCCTTTGTGCTACTGAACTGATTAAACTACATAATAGTCTCCTTTTAATTAATTATTGTAACTACATCAATATAAGGCTGGGTCTTTTCTCTGTTTCTTTGTAACACTTGAAGTTATTATTCTGGTCTTTTTAGAATGTATCCCTGTTAGAAAATTTAGAGAGATATGTTAGAGTTAAATGGCTTTAAATTGAACAGGATTAAGATTAAGTACTTATATTGTAACCTTGTGGTTCATAGGGTTGCGTCTGATGTGGAGATCAAGATTTATGCAGAAGTTATACTACAGAAAGATTGTTTTAAATACCCCAAGCTCATTTTATTTTATTTTATTTATAATTTTTATTTATGTTGTTATTTATTTATGTATTTGGCTATTGTTTTCTTCCAATTATTTTAAAAATTCTTGTATTTGTTTTCTTTTTTTTCCTTTGAGTTTATTAGAAACAATCTCTCTATTAGCTAAGATAAGGTTACGTACTTCTAGACCTCCTTATATCTCGCATTTCAGTGGAAATCTTACCGGGACATTAATATTGTTATTGTTATATATATGAAAAATAAAACTTTAATATCTAAATGCACAAATAAATTTATATTTATAAAGTCTAGTTAATTTCCCAAATTTTACTATATTAATTAACTTATATATTATTTATTTATTTATATTAAAATATAAAAAATTTAAGTTTAAACTAAACCATAACATAAAATTATTTAACACATAAACTAAGGTTTAAAAGGTGATAGATATATATTAAATTACAATAATTTATAAATTTAAATTTTCAGTTTTTAAAATTTTAATAATTAATACATGACATATATTTAAATTTAATCCTCATTACCAATTTTCTCAAATAAAAATTAATTGTACATTTATCACATTAAGTACTTCAATTTTAACACAATTACAATTTAACCTTTAGTTTTTGACAGGTCCAAATCATCCCTCCACTTTAACTGAGGTGAATCATTTAGCTATTATTTAAAGACACATTTTTTATGTTAAAATATATTTAATTTCTATTGAACCAATATTTTATATTGATAAAGTAGTGATGGTTTAAGATTTAAATTTTTTTTACTATAATTAATTGTTTACTAAAATGGAGTTAAATTATTTAATTTAAATAATAATTAGGGTTTGATTGAACTTTTCTTTAAGAATTTATGTATTATAAATTTATCTGACTATTTACTAAATATTAGGTATTAAATTTTACCATGTCATGCTAAACAAAAACTAGTTCAAACTGAAAAAAAATTCCTATATTTGTTGAGAGAATTAATTGTAATTCAAATATAAAATTCTTATAATCGTACTCAATTAAATTGTTATAAATATTCAATCAGATTTATAAATGGAAAATGATCATAAAAAGTTCAAAAGATTCGAGTGTTTATTTTTAAATAGTGTCTAGTTATAGGGTGAAATTGTAAAAAAAATTAATTATTGATTTAAATTGACAGTTTTTAATTATTTCTATTTGATGAAATAGAAAAATATAATAAAAATATTTTTTTATTATAACTTTATGAAGTGATAAAAGCTAATACTTTTGATAATTAAAATGAAAAGTGAACGCTCAATTTAGACAAATAAGAGTCGTAGCTGCCGGGAAGACAAGTTTGATTCATTAAACTCTTAAATGGACTTGACTGATAAACCAAACATAGATAGCCGGGATAAGGAAATTCAAAACTTGGAATCTTGGATTTGTTATTGCATGGGACTGAGAAAACCGATTGGATTCTACCATGAAGATTCATTGTTTTGCAGGTTTGCTCAATCCTTGTCCAACCTTGATAGGAATAGGGAGGTGGTGAGGTTCATCACTTTTCCAACTACGCTCACTTTCGGCTGGACATTGGGCACAGTCTCATAGGTTTAGAAATCCTATGTAATGCAACATTATTACCAAAGTGCGAGACTTTTATGTCAGTTGGGGAAACATACAGTAGGGTTATTAGTTATTACCAATCTGTCTATTGATTGACTGGTTTGCTATTTATAAGTTGCTTCGCCTGTTCTGTTGCAAAGTATGATATCTCTCTTTATCACTTCCAACTCACCCAAAAATGTCTAATATTGAGACTGCTGGTAGCAACTGAGTCTGAGATCAAACTTTTTAACTTTACAATAGAACCCAGGTATGCAATAATATTGTCTGCTTCCTCTATCCCTTCTCCTTCAGGAGAAAGAAAATGCAATCGTCTGGGTTTCTCTAAAGATGATATTTTGTCTTCATTTAGAAGAGTGCCTCTAGTATTTGGGATACCTGAAAAGAAAATTAATGAGATAGATTAGGTGTTTCTAAGAAGCCTTAAGGTTTTGGGTTACAATATGGCACACCTCTTGTATATGAATCACTCTTCCAAAACGGAAATTAAAAAAATTTAATACAACCTATGCATTCCATATGTTTTAGTGAGAGTTTAGAGAGAAGGGAAATGGATATTCTCGTGTAACGGATTTAATTGTTAAAATTTCTAATTGTAGTAGGCAATAGAATGAAAACAAACACATGTAACATTTTTAGAGGAATATATGAAATTGGACAGAGTGAATAAATATTTCAAGTAATGCATGAAATCAACATTAGACCTGATAATTCTTCCATCAATTCTTCATGTCATTACAAATAAAACATTATGTGTCTTCTTAAACCTCATTTAAAATAATCCATGTTATTTACAACAAGCTTAACTTTACAAGTTTCAACTTAATCATCTAAAAGAAATGAAGAAATGTACAACCAATTTGATTATTCAACTAATAAATCCAAATCACAACATGAAGCCAATAGTTCTATTTTGATTGCAATATGTCTAGCACCTACAATTTAGCTACAAAAGATAATTATTGCAAATAATTCAATAAAAGAGACAAAGTTACAATTACCTGTAAGGAAAGGACAAACATCTCACCTTCTGCTGTGAAACACCGATTGTAGCTATTGGTTTAGCTGGTGTAAACACAAACACAACGAAGAAAGGTCAGAACTTGAACATGGTAGAATATTATCCTCCCGTTCCTAATTCTGTAGCATGGTAAAATATTAGAAACAATCTTCACAGAAACATTTTAAATTTTTGCAAAGTTGAAGTGCTAATCCAAATAACCTAAACACATGTAGATGGAAGAATCAATAACTTTCTAATATGTTCCAAACATAATTTATAAGCCAAATACATATAAAGCACTCCCTAGTTTTCCTATAATGAACTAAAAAAAGAAACTACAAAAAATTAGTAAACACAACAAAAGTATGAACAAGACACACTTGAAAATTGCAATTTTTATAATGCGACATAGAAGATTGGTGCCACAGATTTTGTAAGACGAAGAGGAGCCAAGAATGGAGTGCAATAGAGAACGGTGTGTGACAAAGAAGATTAGTGTGACAAGGAAGAAAAGCACTTCCTGGTTTTCCTATAATGAACTAAAAAAAGAAGAGCAGAGATTGGCATGAGAACGAACATAAGGGTAACAAACTGAACTGCCAAATTAATTTAGGGTTTTTAACCTTAAATAACATAGTTTCCTTAATTTACTTAATGAAACTTGATTAGTTTAATTAAGTCTGATGTGTATAAATGTTTAAAGTTTCTTTCTTATGTAGCTTGCCACGCCAGCAATATTAATAGAGATACTAATGTCAGAATAGATTTGAAAATAATTAAAAGTTTAAGTATTTAGCTGTCACTTTTTAAAGTTCGGGCTATAATTACAAAATTTAGTAAAATTTGAGATTTTTTGGCAATTAACCTATTACGATCTAGATTACTAAAAAAAGATGGAAGTACAAAATGAAATATACCAACTTCAGAATTTTATTTAGTAGATTAATATATAAGATTTAGAAAGAGATGATTTACATATTATTTCAAGGGAAATAACAGAACAAACAACAGATGCTTATCAAGGGAACTACCTTAAATATGATAATCATCCCAGATTGGAAAATTGATTTGGTATAACTCTATATCTTAAAAGGTTTAACTATCTAGCAATGTTGATGAGGAACAATGTGCAATTATAACCTACGTTATCTTTACCACTATATGCTTCCTTAAATATTTTTACCATTAATGATCATGTTGGTATTGTTTTAAGCTTTGAAAAAAAATCCTATGATACCATGCTATTGAAGAGTTGATAACATAATATTCTAAAATATCATAAAATCTTGAGT
The DNA here is from genome assembly GCA_026413385.1 of Erythroxylum gracilipes. NCBI lineage: Eukaryota > Viridiplantae > Streptophyta > Magnoliopsida > Malpighiales > Erythroxylaceae > Erythroxylum > Erythroxylum gracilipes. The sequence continues at coordinate 9,383 of JANZLC010065904.1, forward strand.
TATGTAGCTTTGCTATACTTGAAAGATTCATATAGTTGTATGGAAAAAAACTTAAAATTTCTTATTCTTTATTAATTAATTTAATTTCTTAAAAATTTGTATATATGAATCATATCAATCATAAAAAGGAAGAGATTGAGAAAACATTTACTACGTGACATATTCAAGAAAAAAATCTAAACATGCATGATGCACTTACTCCTTCGCTATTTGGTGTCAAAATTTTCAAAAAGATATATATTTCATTTAACTATTTTAGGCCCACTCAGTCTATTATTAGAATTTATATCAAACCTAATCTAAGCAAAGATAGAATTTGAATATGGACATAAAATAAATAATCATGTTATGTAGAGCTAGAAACATGCCCATCGTTGTTAACCCGACTTGTTTTGGGAGGCGAAATCGTATAGGATTTTATCTAATTGCAATGGACATAAGATCTTACTTAAGTAAACCAATATGTTTCAATTTAAATTTGAGTTAACGCTTGACTTGACCCGACCCGTTACTTTGTGAAGCTCTTTTTGTTCCTATTGAGATTTTCCCTCTGCTTCCATACTGGTCACCCACTACCAATATTTGACAAAGATGGAGTACGTCAGTCCCGAAGGCCTCCAGCTTGATGGTCATCATCCAATGGAAGTATAACTCTCTCTCTCTGGATGTTTCTTTTTCTCAATTTATGTGGTTCTATCAATAACTAGTTTTTATTCATTTTACAATGATGTCAAATGAGGCAACTTAGAGCACAGATCGGTATTGTATATAAAGCTGATGGGTATTGTTTGATCTTCCTAAAGTTTGGTTCTTTTTCTTTTTCAGCTTGAATTTTGGAAGGGAAACATGGATTTGTTGTTTTTTACTCCTTTCCTGTAGTTCTGTTTTTTTAGATGTGCAACACTAAAGTACTTGCAATAGTATATGGGCCTAAAGAGATATGTTATTAATTTTCTAGTCGTGGAAGGTTTGTTGTATTATTGATGTTGGTAGAATTTTGAGTTGGTCCATGTTGAGTTATTGATCTTTTTGTTTCTTCTCCTCTTATAGGTGCAGAATAGTAGCCAACAGATGAATGATCAAGCATTAGTAAGCATTAAGTTTTGTCAAGACTCATCATCACAAAATATAGAATGCACAGCAACAAATTCTTTTCTCTAACAATTTATTGTTATTTTGTTATTAAAATCAAAAGTCCAGATTGTTTCATTACTCTCCTTTGTTTATATAAATATGTACAACATCTATATGCAAAGTGAGTGAAAAAAATTAATGTAAAACCTTTGATTTGACATGGTATCAGAGCATTAATAGCCTTAACCGACATTATGGTAGAATCATCTTCATCCCCCGTCTCACCCTCTTCACCAAACAACCCACCTTTGCTTTCTTCTCTCTCTCATCTAGTCTCCGTTAAACTTAATCATGACAATTTCTTACCCTAGAAAGCACAAATGCTACCTTACCTTCACGACCAACATTTATTTTGCTACACAGACGGCTCCATCTCACCCTCGCCACAATTCTTGCCAGATGGTACCCTCAATCCTTAATTCTCTCACTAGTTTCAATAGGATCAATTGATTCTCTATGTTCTTCTCTCTTCTCTCTCCGAAACTATTGTGGGTCAAGTTTTTAACCATAACACCTCTTCTTCCCTTTGGCATGTCCTAGAAACCACATTTGCCAATAAATCCCAAGCTTGTTTTAGTCAGCTATTCACCCAACTTACTTCCCTTAAAAAAGGTGATTACTCCATTATTGATTATTACAGCAAAGCTAAAACTCTTTCTGATACCCTTGCTGTTGCTAGTCGTCCTTTATCTAAACATGAATTCAACACCTATCTCCTCTCAGGTCTTAGGTTTGATTTTGAGCCGATTGTGGCCTCCCTCTCTACCCGACCTAACTCAGCCTCTTCACCTAAACCTTTCAGCCATCTCCTCACCTTCGAAGCTCACCTTCTTCACCACACACCATCCTTACCCTCATCTGACATTTCGGTCAACCTTTCTACTACTCTTTTTAGGGACAACTGCACCACTAGTCAAAACTCTTCAAAACTCTTATCGTGATCGCAATAGTCGCAACCCTAATTATTCTGGAAGGGGTTGTGGCTGTAGATCATCGCAGGGTAGTCGATCCTCTTTTCCCTCCTCCAACCGACCCATATGTCAAGTATGCTCCAAACCTAGGCATACGGTACTAGTTTGCTACCATAGATTCAACCATGCCTGTCAAGCCCCCTCCCCATCTTCTCTTCCTCCCCAAGCCCATCTAACCTCAATCTCACCTACCTCTGATCCTCTTTGTTATCCTGACACTGGGGCTACACATCATACGACCAACGATTTCACCAATCTCAATCTCTCTTCTACACCTTATACTAGACAAGATGTTGTTTGTATCAGTGATGGCACCACTTTACCCATTCAAGACACTGGTAATGACATTATTTGAACTGTTCAAAGTCCTTTTCACTTGTCTAATCTTCTCTATGTTCCTTCACTTACAAAAAATTTGGTCTATGTTTCTAAATTCTGCAAAGATAACTCCATTTTCCTTGAGTTTTTTGCTAACCAGTTCCTTATTAAGGATCTCATTACTTAGGCTCTTTTTGTAGCACCTCAGTTCCCACAAGACACGTACCTGACATCCTGAGTGATATCCGAGTTCGTGCCCTAGAGGGTGGCATGCTAAAGCACTCGATCATTCAAAAGTCGGTAAATTTTTTTTCTTGAAATCACTACCATATTTTGCATTACAACATAAATCCATTTGTATACATATGGTGAAAAAATTTTGGAATCCATTATTTATGCAAAAAATTGCAGAATACAAAATTTGTACAAAAATAATAAAATACAAAATACAGACGCGAATTGATCCCGACCTCTTCCTTCACTCACATGCAGTAGGGATACTCCCGTTTGCCTAACAGGGTATTCTTCTGAGTCATGAAAAATATTTGAAAATTTTGGGTGAGTTTTGCGAACTCAATGAGTGACCATCATCGATGGCTTACCCAGTCACATAACACATAATTCACATTCACATCATTTCACATTTCACATTCAATTTCACACTTCATATTCAATACAATTTAATCGTTCATATTATGCATATGCAATGCACATGAGACCCACTTTCTATTTGTTACTTTGTTATGATCGAGTGCCTAAACTGTCCCATATAGGGCTCGTTAAAAGTTGAGCGTGAGGCTTTGAATCACTTTTGAGCTCGAGGCTCTTTTCCACTCGTTGAGCTTTAAGCTCTAATTGGTGGCTACTTTGGTCACAACTCCCGTTATGTTTTATACATTCATGAAATGGAATGCCTCAACCACATTTGCCTATACTCATGCAATCACATTCACATATCATCGGACCTTAGTCCAGCATTCAACATTAAGTTGAGAATCACATTTTCATTTATATGCAATTACCCATGCAGAACACTTTTATTATCGGACCGTAACCCGACATTTAACAATCAAAATTTGTACATTTATTTCATCTCATTCACATACAAGTAGCACTTCAATATCCCCAAGAAAATATCACAATCATCGGACCTTCTGTCCAGAATTCCACACAGTTAATCACATTCATATAGTTAATCAATACAAAATTCAAAACAAAACAAACAATGGATGACCGTCTAAGTCTACTCATAGTACACTCCAGATTAGCATTAACTTCCATGATCCGGAAACGTCTAGATGTGGACGTTCTATCCTGTATCATCATTATTCAAAACACATATTGCACACACATTATTAATTGCATAATCACATAAACATTCAGTTTTTCACAGATGTATATGTGTAATGTATAATGCATGCTCATTGACAATTATCGGGTATATTATCCAATTTCACATCTTATACTTATTCTCATTTCAAGATGCATATTTATCTAATTGAACTTAGATTTACACTTCATTTTCACATGATCATTCTAAATTCTCCATTCAATCTTTACCCTTTTATGTGTCTAGCTTATTCATAAGCTTACACCTCAAGAACACTTGGTCACTCTATAT
>JANZLC010065958.1:0-13418 GCA_026413385.1 Erythroxylum gracilipes
TGGATTATTCTGAAATGATTATATGAAATGTTTGTATTCATAATGGACTTGTTGAAATATGATGTATATTATGATCAATTACTAAATTCTGAATGATGTGATATATGGGATTTGATTCTGAATGATGTGAGATACTAATTGAACTATGTTATATTCTTGTGATGTTTATGTTCTGTTTTGAGGGAGCACATCGATGATGGTTCACTCACTAAGTTCACAAAACTCATCAAAATTGTAACGCTGTTTTTTCAGGTTCAGAGAGATCTAGCTAGTCTAGTTCAAGTAGCTTCTGCATTTGGACATGGGTTAGTGTCGGGATCAGTTGTACCTACAAATGTCTTAGTTATGTTGTACCAAGAATTGTATCACTCAACTGTTGTATAATGTACATATGAATTTTAGAAATGAAATGACATTCGAAACTGTATATGTTTGTAAATGAAATAGGACAAAATGATTGTGATTGAATACTCTACAAAAGGGCATGTTAAAACGGGCGCATTTCCAAATTTTCCAAATTTTTAAGGCATCACATATCAACTCATTACATATTTTAATCATTTCAAATCAAAAGAGCTCAGAGAGTGTAATCAGTTTACAAAAATGTTAAACTTTTAATAACAACATAAGTGCAATATTCCCATACAATCATAAAGCTCATGGTAAAGCATTTTCCATAACAATCTATTCGTGCATCATAACAATTGGTACTTAAATAACATTTCGTAAAGCACAATTTCAAATTTTCTAAAATACTATTTCGAAAGGTTTTTTTCGAAACTAAACTCATCATATAAAAGTTTCCATTCTCCTTTTTTTTTCTTTTTCCTTAACTAGCAAATAATGATGGCGACAAGTATTATGAAAACTTTTATACTGAAAATAAATCATCCACTAGAATTGGTACCATACGATGCCCCTCAAATCATTTTTAACATAAATAATGGCAGAACATGACTTTCCTTACTCAACATAGCCCACCACTAGTTTTTTTACCATACGATACATTAGACCTAAAGTCACGGAGTTAGTTATGCATCGCTTACCCATAATTGGTTAACCACTATTTACGGAGCTAGTTTTGTATCGCTTACTTGTAATAGGTTAACTGCTATATACAAGTAGTTAAGGAGCTGGTTCTGCATCACTTACTCGTAACAAGTCACAAATTTGGTGTTATGCCCGAAAAGTTCTAAAAATTACCTAGGTCATCTTACTCGCAGGTATACAAGTTAGTTGTAGTGATTACCCAAAGTCGTCTCCCACAGAGGTGAAATTGGTTAACTTAAATGAATTTTGAACTAAAACAAAAATAAATGCAATACTAGATACTCTATCACGATTGTTGAGTGAAGGCTTTAAAAGAAAAATATGAATTAGTCTGAAAAGTAAATGATTCAGCCGAAAGTAAAGACAAAGAGATTAATCGAGATGGAAGGCTCTTAAGGATTAGTTTCTCTAATTTAATCTCCTATGCATGATTAAAGGAAATAATTGGTTAATTTTCTTACTAAACTTATCAATCAGATTCTAAGACCAACTCAAATAATAGACTAAATCTAGGTTTTGCATTCGACAAGTTATTATCCGAATTAATTATAGGAACCTGATTACTAATTACCACTTAAGTTAATATATTTCTAATTCATAACCTAAGGGTCTATAGTTTCTGGTTCCATATTAAACTTCTCCTCTCGGTCCTTTGTTTAATACTAAAATAATGCAAAGTTTGATCATGCTATTACATTCATGTAGCTCAGAAACTATAGCAAAAATAAGACAACAACACAATCCCTTAATCATGCATATTTGACTAAAATAGCTATAATAATTCTAAAAAAAAAGAGATCAGCCCATCATAGCATGAACACAATTCATCATGTCTATACACTTCAGTCTCATGTTAAATGTAAACAGAAAAATGTAAAAGCAATGAACAGAAAGAATAAACTAAAGATGGACTAACAAGCAACAGAACAATAACAGAGAAAGTAAGTTAACAAACAAAAGAAAAATGAGTTCAACATTATCAACAAATGATGAAATAAAGATGAACAAACAAAATGAAGGCTCTCAAATGCAGAAGTTGGTGGTGGGTATCCTGCCAAAGTCGAGCTCTCTAGTGTTGGCTCTCGCCTTCTACCTCTGCCCTCTTCTTCCTCAGATGAATGGTTGCTTAAGTTCACCGAGATTTAGCTTCAGCTCTCACTTTTTGCTTTTGTCCCAAGCTTCCACCTCTCTACTATGTTTCTCTCTTCTCACCTGACGTTTTGCTCTCTCTCCTTTCTTTTCTCCGCCTCCCTCTCTATCTCTTTATGCCTCTGAATCTGTCTGTCTATGTGTAAAGTGTGAAGAGTAAAGAATGAATGAAAGATGTCTTTTTCCACCGCCCTCTCATTATATTTTGAAGTAAGCTTTTAGGTCTAGGGTTTCATGCCCTTAACCTCCGTAACTACCACGTAATAACTAAAACATTACATGAAAAATGAAGGAAATGAGTAAGTCACGGTTATGCATTACATGTCACAGTTGCGACTCACACATGCATGGTCGTGCATGTAAGTCACGGTCGTGACTTACACATACACGGTCTTATATGTAAGTCACGGTTGTGACTTACACATGCTCTTCATGACACATTCACAAAAATTAGGATTTCTGCAACATCCACACCAATTTCACTTAATCTATCTCACATTTGAATCAAACCACAAGATTTATAACCAAAATCAAGATATGAAAGCAATTAAAAGCAATAAAAACTAGACACATCAATTCCCTCACACTTAAACTATGATTGTCCTCAAGTAAAATAAAGAACACTAGACTATACAAGAACAAACAATGAAAACAACAATTTTCCTAAATAATAGTCAAAGATATCAACAATCATTTCAATAAACACAACCTAAGAACTTGAAACTCATAATACTCCATGAACAAGCCATTCTTCACATATTTAGCCAAAATGAACAGGCACTTTAATTCAAAGAACCATCAATAAGTGTGATAGATACTCACTCCACTCTCCATCCTCTAAGACATTCAAAATTAGGGTATATTCACTCATCATTCATTTCATGTAAGGCATCTACTATAAGCTTTCTTACTAATCCAATCTCCACCACTCATATCAAACACAAACTTCAATCCAAAGTTCTTTATTTCGGTTGTAATGAGGTCGGGCTAAAGGTAGGAAAAAAGGAATATCGCAGTTTAAAACCACAAAAAATTGAGCATTTAAAGTAATATAAATAATGAAGTCTAAAACACTCAATTGTTTCCTTTCAAGTTAACAAGATTAGCACTCCCATTTTTATGTCTCTCCTCTTCCCTTTCATTTTTTATATCTTCTCTTCCTTACTTTTCTTTTCTATATCTTTTTCTCTTTTTAAGTTTTTTAATTTTTTTTCCTTTTATTATCATATTTTTCATTTATTTATTTAGAACAAGATCAAGTTTAAAAGGGACGAAATGTAGAGGAGAGATACAAATCATTACAACCATACCCATTCTTAACTCAAAAACCAATTATACCCTATGATTCCCCCACACTTGTTCAATCAATTATTCCCTAAACCCAATCATACACATTCAAATGCTTAAGTTACCTTATGCTAGGTACAACGAAGAGGATAAATAGTAAGGTAAAAGCTCATATTTTGGGTTTAAAGAAATAAAAGTTTTTATGTTAAGCTCAAAAGGGGGTTCACTGAAGGTACCATCATTGTGGCTTTTTAAGCAAAGGGTTAAATCCTAATTGCCTTCTTCATTTCAACGTTTGCATAAGATTATGTGATCTTAACTAATATTTGCAAGCAAGTTCTAGAGTTCCTCAATCATAAAAGAACACTCTTAACAAAGAATACTTGAATTAGTGTTTAATAGTTCAAAAAGGCTCAAATTCTTACCAAATGAAAATTTTCATTCATCTAACACAACAAGCTAATGTCCTTTTTAACTAAAATCTAAGTTAATCAGTCTAAGCATGTTAGTATATTCACTCATATCATGCATTTCTAATCCCGATCGAGTTCATTTTAAGATCATGCATCTCTAAACATTAAATGGGAAAACATACACACAAAAACACAAATAATGTTTTTTTATAGCCCCCACACCCCCTACTTGAACATCACATTATTCCTAATGTGATGCAAAAAGTAAAAGAGGGGTCTAAGACAAAAGATAAAAATTAACACAAACAAGGACAAGCATTTAAAAATTAACACAAACAAGGACAAGCATTTAAACTAAAAGAAATTAAACGAGCAAGCAACGAAGAAAGGGATAGAAATACGATACGAATATGCGGGTGATTATTGCGTTGATCTAGTGTGGAACGTGGTGTACTGTGTCGAGGAATGAAGAACAACTGCAAGGAAAATAGGAAGAAGAGACGGGATAGTAGGCCTACGCATACAAAGAAAACAAACTAAGTTAAGGTTCACTAAGAAAATTAACAACAAACATATAATTGAAAAACAAATAGAAATTAGATGGGTTGCTTCTTTAACTTCTTACACCTGGACGCCTCAATGGTCATGCTCAAGTTGGGTGCTCAAAGTGATTGATTCCACCGTTTCTTCCTTTTCATGTGGATCTGTCTCCAAAAATTTTCCAAATACTTCCTCAACTGTATCCAATAGCAATTGGTAGCATTCATCACTCTCTTTACCCCAGTCCAGCTTCTTTCCTTCTTCTTCCTGCAAGGAAAAATCACAATATGCAACATTAACTTGATCAAAAAAAAAGAACAATCTTTATAAATAGTAGTAGTAGGAATAGGTTCAACATTAAAGATTAAAAATTCCACTGTTTGTCCTAGAGTAGTCATGCTCAGCTTTCTGTTCTTCACATTAATCAAGGTATTAATAGTGTCCATAAATTGCCTCCCTAGGTGTATGGTGTACTCCTTCCCTTATTGTTTAACCTCCCCCATATCTAAGAGCACAAAGTCTACAAGAATAATTAATCTGCTAACTTTTACCAACACATCTTCCATTATTCCTTTCAGATAACATATTGACCTATCAGCTAATTGTAGGCATATATTAGTTAGACTTAACTATCCTAGATCCAGTTTCTCATAAATAGAGTGAGGCATAAGGTTTATGCTCGCTCCAAGATCAAGCATACCCTTAACCTCATCACCATTACCCATAGATAATTACATGATAAAATGTCATGGATCTTTCAGTTTGGGGGGTAAATGCGGATGCAGAATTGCATTTTCTACTTCTGAAACTAGCACTTTTTTATTAGGCTCAAACTTTCATTTCTCGTTGCTTAGTTCCTTGAAAAACTTGACATAAGCTGGAATGTTCCTAATCACATCTAACAAGCACAGATTAACATTGACCTTAGAAAACATACGATATAGATAGGAAAACTGCTCATCTTATTTGATTCCTTAAGGTGACTTAGATATGGAATTGGTGGTCGATAAGGATCCATCGTCTTGTGTAGTTTTTATCCTTTATTGTCCTTAGTGTCATGCTTAAGTTGTTCCCCCTTTTGAATGTGATTTAAAGAGTTTTTCCCATTACTTTTCTCATTTTTCTTATCTCCTTCTTTAGTGAGGCTTTCCTTCTCTTGATCATCAGTGTCAGGCAGCTCAAAAGGAAACTCAATATGAATGTCAATCATTCTATCACTTCTCAAAACGGTGATCACTTGGGCTTGCTTAGGTTGATTAGGTAACCTTCCCTTTTGATTGTTATGCATTTGAGCTGCAAGTTGCCCCACTTGTATCTCAATCCTCTTCACATGTGCCTCTAAAGAGTCGAACCTCTTGTTGTTCGTTTCATAATTTTGAGTTGGGAGTTGAATAAACACATTCAGGCTTTCCTCCAAGGAAGGCTTGCTCAGTGGGTTTTGATTTGAGGATTGCCCTTAGTAATAATTTGGCCTCTGAAAATTTTGGTATTATTGTTAGGGTTGCATTGGTGGATTGTTGGTCTTCCATTAAAAATTAGGTGGCTTCTCCAACCAGGATTATAGGTGTTTGAATATGGATCATTTCACTCCTTTGGTTGAAAACCATTAAGTATGTTCCCTTATTCCTCCCCATCAAAAGGTTCGTAAGAATACGTGCAAAACATCTGCTCCATGACCACAAGTTCCACATATACCACACAATTCTTAATTTGGAATGTTTTGGGGTAGTTTTGTAGTTAGTATCTTCACAAGCCTCGTCAACTTAGCTAACTACATACCCAATTCTTAATTCAAGCTCACTTCATGAACTCCAACTCTTCTTCCTCTCATACTCTTTTGCTGAGAATTAGGCCCCAGCATTTTGAAGATTTCATATGTTTCTAGGACCGTCCTCTTACAGCTCCTCCTGTTGTATTGTCCACTGTGTACTGGCACTATTGAGTTAACCTATTATAAAAGAATTGGTTTAGCATGTGAAGTAGAAAATGAAGGTGTGGACATTGTATTAGTAAGAGCTTAAAGCATTCCCACGCCTCGTTGATGGCTCTCCCTCCATCTGAGTGAAGGTAGTTATCATGGTGCGTAACTCAGATGTCTTTTGATTGAAATATAATTTTCCCATGAATATGTTGTACATCTCTTCCCATGTAATCAATGAATTAGGTGGAAGGGTTATTAGCCACGCCTTGGCCCGTTCCTACAATATGTATGGGACGCACCTCATTCTGAGTTTATCTTCGTTTAATCCATCCAACAGAAAGGTTTGGAGAGTGGTACAAAATTCCCAAATGAAGTTTAAAGGGGTTCATTGGGAATCCCATAGAACGATGGTATCATGTTGTAATGGATGGTCTTCAATTCGTAATTTCTAGTTGCCTCTCCCAAACATATACAGACGTCACAGTACCAATCACTAGTCTAGCATACTCCTTCATCACCAACTTCCTTTCACCCATCTTGTGGTTATTCACTTCATCTTCACGCTTAAGTTCCTTGCGATTGTCTTTAGAGTCTCCTTGAGGTCTTCTTCTTCGATGTAGGTTATCAGTGGACGAGTTCACTATACAAAGATCTCCTTCCTAACATAAACCAAATGAATTCACTAACTAAAGTTCTCCTACCTAACACAAACTAACTATGGAAAGCACTAAATTAATAACGAAAATTACAAAACACGTTAACAAAATAACACAATAAAACATGCATGCATAAAAACAATCAAAATCACTTAAGAAAAAATAATCAAAATTAATTCAAGTTCAAATGCTAAACACATTTCCAACAACGACACCAAAAACTTGTTGTGCCCAACAAGTTATAAAGTTTACCTAGGCCATCCTTCTCGCAAGTATATGAGGTAGTTGTAGTGATTACCCAAGTTCGTCTCCCATAGAGGTGAAATTGGTTAACTTAAATTAATTTTGAACCAAAAAAATGCAATCCTAAATACTCTATCCCAAATGTTGAGTGAAGACTTTAAAAGAAAATTATGAATTAGTCTGAAAAGTAAACGATTTAACCAGAAGCAAAGACAAAGAGATTAATTGAGATGGAAGGCTCTTGAGAATTAATTTCACTAATTTAATCTCCTATGCATGATTAAGGGAAATGATTGGTTAATTTTCTTACTAAACTTAACAGTCAGATTCTAAGACCAACTCAAATAATAGACTAAATCTAGGTTTCGCATTCCACAAGTTATTATCCGAAGTAATTATAGGAACCCGACTACTAATTACCACCTAAGTTAATATATTTCTAATTCATAACCTAAGTGTCTATAGTTTCTAGTTCCATATTAAAATTTTCCTCTCAATCCTTCGTTTAATGCTAAAATGATAAAAAGTCTGATCATGCTATTACATCCACTCAGCTCAAAAACTATAGCAAACATAAGACAACAACACAATCCCTCAATCATGCATATTTGACTAAAATAGCTATAATAATTCTCAAAAAAAGAGATCAGCCCATCATAGCATAAACACAGTTAACAGTGCATCGTAACACTAGTCAAAATAAAATAACTAGACTACTATTATAGCAGTAGTGAGTCTAGGTCAATCCCACAGAGAGTGTGTGTAAAGTTGTTAAAATGAAATTAATCGGTGTTTAGGAAAAGGGGGTTTGGATTTTGGAATAAGAAAAAAAAATAAAACTAACCTAATGAAAACAAATTAAAGAAAACATGCAAAAAATGATAAAAATGGGGAATTCGGTAGGGACTCGATTCTTTGGTTCAATCTCGGCCTACACCCTAATTAAACATATTTCATTGATTTGTTGTTCTCTAACCTCTCCTAGCAACTATTAATCATGGGAATAATTAACTTGAGTTTTTCCTTAGGTTCTATTTAATCAAGATACGATCATTAATTAAACCTAACCATCGAATAACCTAAGATACGATCTCTAGATTTCATTAAGTAATAGCATTACGAATTAGGAAAATTGATTAATCAAGGCAACAACCACATACGATGCATCATTTAACCTAGGTCATGTTATCCCTTATGACATATCATAAGGGATAACATGACATAGGTTAAATGACGCACCGTATGTGGTTATTGCTTTGATTACGAATCATTAGTCACTACATATGAATTTCAACATAACAATTACGAATTATATCAAAATTCTAGCGATGGGTCTGCAAATAAATGATTCAATGAATGCATTAAAATCATCCTTTCACAATACCCAATGAGTTCATATACAAATAACCGAACAATAACAAAGATTCGATTATTCATACACAATCCAAATCCATATGCCTAGGATAACACAATCAATTCAATAGGAGAGAAAGAAACAAAAAAACCGTGAAATACACTTAACTGGTTGGTGTAGATGTCACCTCCGAATCGGCGTCGAGATGTCTAGTCCTCCATGGGTCTCTCAAGAAAATGCTTTAGCCCTATAAAAATTATCCCCAACCGAAACCCCTAGTAGCTCTCTTCTGCCACCTCCAAGCTCTCTCGCAGCTCTCTTATATTTTATTTACTGATGTGACAAATAAACCTTCATCCAAGCTACTATTCATGTATCACTTAAAAACCCTCCAGCCCTTCCCCATGCTATCATTTTCTGTTAAAAAAAACTCCTGACCCAACTATCATCATTGTCTTGGTGTGGAACATGGTTGCGTGTTGCGTTAATTGCATGAACATTGTTCACATAAACAACGTTTACGTAAATAGCGTTTGCATGAAATGTTGCTGCACAAGCTGCCGTTTCTGCTGCTCTTGTTCTTCTAATGTGACAATTTAATGTTGTAGTCCATGAAAAGTGTCACTCATTAAAACCTCATGCTATTGCTACCTTATGTTTTAAGGAAAACCCATATTGAACGTCTGCGTTTCAAGCAGGATATGCAGACGTTGTCTGCATTTTGTCCAAGTAATATATGCTGCTACGTCATTTTGCTTCTTCCTTGGCTGTGCTGCATTCATTTGTTGTTATGTTGGTACTTTATCCACCTACTACAGTTGTGAGCATGATTGTCCATTAATTAAATCAATACCATGCACAAGCCATTCAAAATCCATGCAACCCATGTTCTTCTTCTTTATGTTTTCATCTTTGTTGTCTTTTTTTCTTGTCTTTATTTTTCTTCTTGTTCCATGAAGAAAAGTGAAATTAATCTTCAGAAAATGGCCAAAATATAGAGCTTTCGACTCACTTTAACTTCTTTGCTTCTGAATTGTACCTAAAATCATAGATGAGTCGAAGTGAGTACCTTAAGCAATTTCATATCAATAATCACTAAGTGTTATGGAATAATCTCATAATCAATTAAGTACCTATTAGTTTCCCCCACACTTAGCTTTTGGTCATCTTCGAGCAAAACATTGACTCATTTCCCATATGTTCTAAGAATACATAATCATAAACAAAGATGAATGACTTTCAAAAATTATAGCAAGTATTTGACATTCCAAGCTTTTACTCATAATCAATCAACATTCATCATCTTCAAAAACTGAGCAATTTAATGGTAGACTCGAAAAATGTATTTAACTAAAATATATCGATAGGTACACTCAACACCATTCATGATCATGTCATTCCAAAACTTTACATATCATTTCTTTTCTCCACCACTATTATTCACATGCAAAATCATGGATCAAAGGACTTTTCAAGGTTGTAATATGAGCAAAGGTAAGGTGAGATGTATTTGGGTCAAGTAACATGAAAGTCATTAAGCTAGTGAAACAAAGCAACACTCATCAAAAACTGGATACTATCAACTATGACGAATGCAACATTTATATTTCACAACCCCATTTAGCTCTCACACAAAAACCACATGAAGCATATACCAATCTGAAGGAATCACTCATACAATTTGTGCCAACAATACATTGAAACCACAAGAGTGAACCTTCCAAAACAACTTGTACCTCATATTCAACGTACGCAAATAACACATTCATTACAACTCTAGGAAGATGCATTACTTATGAATAACTTTGCAAACTCATATGCACTTCCTCCTTGATAAATTTATTTAAACAAAAAAATCATTCTTTTTCTTTTTCATTCTTTCTTTCTTTCTTTTTCATTTTCTTTTCTTTTCTTTTCTTGTAGTTTTCTCTTTTCTTTCTTTCGTTTCCTTTCTTTTTTTAACATTAAAAGAAACTACGTTAACATGGGAATTTCAATGATAAGATATAAAATAACATCCCAATATTATAAACAACCCTCACATATATACACCGCCATCCACAAACTCAATAATCACAAATGTTTCACTAGCTTTATGGCTTGGGTAGGATATTTGGTTAATTATAAAGCGTGTAATGTGGTTGATATAAAAAGAAAGGATAATAAGGCTCAAAGGGAGCTTAACAAGGGAAAAATTATGTTAATGGGGAGGCTATTTGGCTAACGTAGCTTATGAAACAAAGAATGCATAATCATTTCCATGTTAATGCAAGTGATAAAAATATGGTCTCGAATAGAAATTCAAGGCAAAATTAGGATGTACATGTCATAAAGGTCACATATTTTCAAAAGACAATGAAACTGATATGAATGTGTCAATCAAATAAGGCTCAAAATCTTACCGGCTTTGTCTACCATTAGTCAGTACTCTTCTAAAGATAATGCACATCGACCAATCACAAAAGTAAAAGTACATGCTAATGTTGCTATGAAATTCTCTAGTCAATTCACACTCTAATCATGACTAAATAACCCCAGAAGCAACAGAAAACGAGAAAATGTTATACACTCCATATACCCATTTTTCTCCCGATAATAACAACACTTCATTTAATAATTCCAATACCACAAATACATTTAATGACCAACCTTAATCACGTTCACATGGTCATTACATCATAACCATGCTTTTATACTAAAAATGTCTTTTAGGCTAAACTTAACATATTATACATTAAACTCTTCCAATTCAATTCAATTTTATTTCTAAAACTTAAAAATCAATCTGAATTCACTTCCATGACATTTTAGTACACACATTTAAGCCATAAAATGTCATTAACAATGTTTTTACAAAATCAAGCTTTCTAGGTCCTATTTCAACCAAAACTAATTCCAAATCAATTATTTTTCATTTCTTTACTTCATTAGCATTAAAATAATGCTATGAACATCATAAAACATCATAATAGAATTTTGGATCATAACACATTAAAAACCCCAACCTTGGTCGAATACTCATCTAAACATTTCCATATTTTTTCTTTAATTCTTTCATCATTAAACCAACTTCCTAATGCCATTCATTACTCGTAAATCATCAAATAAAAATAGAAGACACTTTGGGCAATAGATCTCACCTTTGACCAAGTTTGACCAAGGTTCCATACACTTGATTCACGTGATTTTCTTCTCCCAATTGCTTTCAATGCAATAAAACCTTGATATTACATCAAAATGGTGTAAATCACAACATCAAAACCAAATCTAACCTATAACCTAACAAATCATATTTTTTAACAAGATTAGTAAGCTTACCAACCCATTTTCTTCTTCTTCTTCACTTAAATGACTATGGAACTTTATTGGATGCTTGATTGGAGGTAGAAGAGCATGAAAAATGGTTTGGATCACTTCACTTTGGCTTAGTAGTTTCTCCTGTCTCTTTTCTTTTCTTTTTTCTCTCTTTCTCTATGTTTCATCAATGTCCAACCACCAAAGTTTAAAGAAGAAGAAGTCTTTGTTTAATTACAATTTTGCCCCCGATTTCTATTATAATTACACCTTTATCCTTAATAACATCTTATAATTACAACTTTACCAAAATGTCTCATATTTACACCTTTACCCATGCCACTTGTCACCATTTAATTAGTTCTCTCCTAATGACTCATCAATCCACTAACTTCTTGTACAAATACCAAATTGCCCTTTAATGAATACAAAAAGATCAAATTGCCCTTTAATGCATTTAATTCACCAACTAACCGAATTAAATCCTAAAAATATTTTACAACTGTCTTATCGTCAAATTGACTATGAAATACTCTAATTAGGGTCAATACTTATTGATTGAATGTTTTTAAAAATTTTGAATAGGTTTAAAATCATTAATACCTATTATTTTTCAAAAAAGACATTTTAACCCTAAACTTTCTGTAGTACCCCACTCCCATAAGACACGTGCCCGACATCTATAGGTGATATCCGAGTCTGTGCCCCATAAGGGTGGCGTACTATAATACTCAATCAGCCAAAAATTGATAAATCTTTTTTTTTTTTAACCCACAAACATAGTATGCGGACGTTTAACCTGCGCATCCCATTTTTGCAATACACACGTACAGAGTACACACATTAATAATTGCATAATTGTAAACATTTATTTATGCACACTTGTGTATATGGGTTATGTACAATGTGTGTTCATGACAATCCCGGGTATTTTTCCATCATTTTCATCACAAAAACATTCTTATATATAAACTCATCTAAGTATAATTTATACTTAGGTTTATGCCTCACTAAAACCATTGAATTCATAATTTATTTCTCATTTAGTCACTTCAAAATTTTACAAGACACCCCTTTCAGGTCTACTGTTCACATATAATCAGAAGGTAAAAATGAGGTAATTTGGTCATATTTTCTTCTAGCAAAGTGTTCCTTTATGTCATATCTTTTTATTGACATCAAAATCACTCGATTTGGTTCAGTAATGTGGAAGATATACCTCAAAACAACACAGCATCAGCAAATAAGTGAACCATACCTGTCATAACATCTGGAGCGGCATCAGCATCCTCTCGGGTCATGGCAAACACCCTGGCTGGTGCCTGCACCCTAGGCCTCTCTGGAAGATTCATCCTCCTAACTGCATCAGAACTGCCGGCTTCTGTCACAGTCTTCTGTCCCACTGTCTCTGCTCTCCTCGAAGCTTGCATCTGACTTCTTTCCTGTCTGGCTTGCTGCGGACACTCTCTAGCCATGTGCCCCTTCTCTCCACACTTGAAGCAGGATTGCTG
>JANZLC010066081.1:0-13408 GCA_026413385.1 Erythroxylum gracilipes
TTTGGTTGTCTCGACGACTCACCCTGGGTTTAGCCTTGGGGGTCAGGACTCGGGCCCAACGGTCTTCGTTGTGTTTCCGTTTATGGATAGTTGGGCTCCGTGAATGGGGTCAGGCACCGATGGTCGGGCTCCGGGAGCGGAGTCCAACATTAGCACGAAGCCCACCCCCGTCCTCATTTTCAGCTCGCATTTTTCTTCTCTCTTGCATCCGGTTCTGTGTCGTTATGTGTGGGCGTGGGTTCGCTTCTCTCCGTCCATCTTCTTCCTTTTGCATCCATCTTCTTCTTTTGCATGTTTTGGTTCCCTAAGAGTGTTTTCGTTCTGTGTCTTCATCATGCATCGATTCCCTTCTTCTTTCCGGTGCTTTTGTGTTGTTCTTCCTTTTATGTCTTCCTTTATTCATCGATTGAGGTTAGTGGGTTTTGTTTTGAATTGGATCTTGTGTACTACTTTCATAGTTTTCGAAATGTGTTCATATGGATGTTGAATTTGTAGCGATGTCGTACTGAATTCATATAGTTAACTATGTTCGTGTGGATGTTGAACTGTGTTCGTGTGTATTTTGTTTATGTTTGTGTGACTCTCTTATAGAGAATGTAGACTTCCAGAAATGCATTTATCTTTAGAATAGCAGATGTCCTACCCCACATATGTGCCAAGAAAGTGATCGGTTACCTTTATTGTTATTAGGATAAAAACAAAGTAGCTCTTTGTGATTCTAATCGACCTCCCTCTTGATGGAATAAACCTCCTCAAGGTTTTATTAAGCTAAATATAGATGCATTTGTGAAGAAGGATGGTGTTGTTTTTGGTGATATAGTACGAAATTAGGAAGAAAATATGGTATTGGCAGCTTTGAAATGGGCAAGAGCTAATGTAGGTTACAATTTGGGCTTTAGAATTAGTATTTGAAGGTAGATTTTGAGGGGTTATTTTGAAAAGCAATTGATTATAATTTTAGATCACATGGGATCAAATTTTCATTAGCTAGGCAATCTTCTAATAGGTATTCAGCAGATTAGCATGAAATTTGAATCATTATGTGTTTGTTTTATTAAAGAGATGAGAATTTTGTTGCTTATCATCTAGCTTATTTAACTTCTATTCATCTGATGGTTACTTTTTAACCTCTTCCCTTCCCCGAGCTCTTTTAGTTGAGCAAAACCTTGAACTGGATCTCTAATACTTATAGTAATTTCTTATTTATGCTTCCATCTTTTTGCACTATTTCAATTGTATTATGCTTTGAAGTTAATGGAGTTTCCTTTTAATTAAGTAAATTTTACCAAAATGTTTGGGATTATTACCTTTATAAGGAATCATAATACTATAATTTATTGAAATATAGCCTTCGTAAGTATTAACAATTATATAAGATAATTTTTGTAAGCAACCAAAATGGAGTGTTTACAGGTGTATCTATGGCCATTATAGTGCTTTTGCTATATTTTTCTATTACAAATGTTGATCTTCCTCATAGTCATTGCATCGAAGTTACCATTTCAAAGAGTTCATTTAAACACAACCTTAAAGCTCTCCTTTCTTTTGTTTCCTCAAATGCTTCTATATCCAGAATGTATGATGCCATCATAGGAAATGACTGATCATGAAATATTTGGTTAGTATTTATGCCTTGGTTATCTAATAAAAAAAAGCTGCAAAAAATGGATAACTATAACATCTTATCGTATCTTAAAGATCTATGAAAACGATACAAAAGGTGTTGTCTAGGAAGATGTATGCCAATTGCATTACTCTAGTAAATGTTTCTTGGGCCATTTAAATCTTTTAGGAAATATTCCATTAAGTAACAAAACTAACATTTCAAAATTAGAGAAGTTGGCATCTGTCGCTAATCAAACATTGAGTAAACTTATCAAACAGACAATTCTTAATCATGCTGCTAAACAAACTATTCTTAATCATGCTGCTAATATATATGTTAATGGAAAGGTAAGTTTGAAAGACTTAAATGATGACAAAACTCTGTACGCTCTAGCGCAGTGCCCCTCAGACTTATCCTCATATGAGTCTAACTCATGCCTTAAGGTTGCCTTGGAAAATGTTCTAAGGATGTATAATTTTCTTGGGGTGCACAACTTCAAGCCACAGTTGCTACTTAAGGTATCAACTATATCGCTTTTACAGAGGAGCAACTGAACCTCAAGCTTTCCCAAAAAATCAAGGGATATAGAGAAGTAGTAAGGATGAGGCTTGTTAGAAATAAATCTTGTTTTTTTTTGAATTAATTGCATATATGTTTAAAACATACGAAACTCTTTAACTCCTTTTAGGCATGTAAAGTAAAACCTGGATGATAGCAATCGTTGTATTGTTAGTAGCTTTTGTAGTAGTACTGCTTGTTGGGAAAAAAGACAAATTACTAGAAAACAAGCAGCAATACATGTTGATTAAAAAAAACAATTTGTAAACTTTGAGCTGCAACTCTCTACGTCTCACTCTCTCTTATTCTCTTTTCACTATGCTTCTCTCTACCTTTTTTCACTGTTTTTTTTTTCACTTCTAAAACACTACCCATACAACCCCTTTTATAACCATCAAAGTCAGTTTTGTCACCAACTTTAATGGCCCAAAGCCAACTAAAACACTACCATACTAAAGAAGTTACAGCTACATCACAACCATAATAAATGAGCATTGATAGCTAGCAAAAGTAAAGGAGAATAGCGATACTAAACTATTGTATCTAGAAAAACCTATAAGCTTCTATAGGGTTTGACTTCTAACACTCCCCCTAAAATTTGACTTTGCATGCCAAGCTTTTGTTTGAGTTTGTGAAATACATCAATCTTCAATGACTTTGTAAAAATATCTGCAATTTAGTTAAGGTAAGTGAGTTTTGTTATTTAGTAGGCTTTTGTGTGTTGAGAGACCCAAGAAACTTAGGAGGTGAAAATAGAAGGTTTGGGTTTGGAGCTTAAGATTTGTGAGGTGAAATTTTGGCTAGCGTAGATTTGAACTCTCTCATAATCCCTGTATACACGACTCTGTTTTTATCGATTTGTTACTCACTTTAAGTTGAAATGTGTCACCAAAGAGACAACGTGATATAATGCGACCTAGGTTTAGACAATGATTCGGAGGTACTTACTATCAAGGTGAACCATCACACTCTACAGCTACAACTGAATCACCTCCTCCAGCTCCAGCTACTACAGTTGTAGATGAGGCATCACCTTTTGTACTTGATGCTACACCATCCACCACCCCTACATCATCCATTACCCCTACTGCGACAGAGATATCAGGGGTAAACGATACAGAGATATCAGGGCACGACCGATTTATATTTCTGAACAAATATGAAGTCGTTGGCAGCAGTATTGGACATCACCTGAGGCAATGTCCATTTCATAGCGTAATTCTACCAACAGACGTGAAGGACCGGGGCGAAAGAGTCTTCCTATACATACGGGAGGATCTATTACCCACCACGAGCATGCAGAGAGACTTGTAAGTATTTAAACTTTACACTTATCCGCCGAAATTTTTATGACTTCTAGTTCACTTATGACATTATATTCTTATGCAGGAAAAGTCTATGGGCATGAGGCCTACACCCCGTCAGCTCTTTTTGTACACTCACACTAAGAAAACATGACGGTGACATTCGTCAACACCTGATGTAGAGAACTTAATGTATGTGAAATTTTTGCTTTAATATTAATTATTAACAATTATCATTTACTAATACAAATATTGCCTCAAAATAGGACCAAATATAAGAAAGCATTTAGCGACAGTCTCAGCACGAACAAGCTATTGATGAGAGTCAGACATATCTTGATGCAGTGGGTGATAGGGACCGTCGTGGAAAGATCTTCGGGTTAGGTTCATTTGTGAACACATTTTATTCGTAATCCTCCACGTCCAATACAGTAACATCTAGTAGACGGTTGACAACAAATAAAGTCAATGAGCTTCGGAGCACAGCGCAGACATTGATAGAGTATATAGCTCAGCTCTGTAATAAAGTGGATGAGTTGAAGGAGACGAGTAGTACCTCAGAGCATTCGCAGTCAACAGGATAATAGTGTACTTGTGGTCATTTCATTTGAATTACAAATACTTATTATGTACAATTTAATGTTTTTATTATCAATTAAGATAATTTTAACTTTATATAATCAATCATCTTTCTGTTTAAACAAATTAAATATATAAACAAATTAAGATATTACGCACAGATGATTCATAACTGTTGAAATTATGCATTAACCACAGGATCATGAAATAAAATTTAATGTCGAGATTTTTTTGAAAAAAATTTACTGACAGAAAATACAAGTACGTTGGTAAAATCCATTATATTTACCGACGGAATATAACAAACCGTTGGTAAAATCCATGATATTACCGACATAACAAAGAATCACAATCGATAATGTTGACAGTCCACCGCTAAATTTACCATCAGGATTTACTGAATCGTCAGTATATTCACCGACGGTTTAATCATAATCGTAAGTAATGTATCGACTTACTGACGAAATAACCAATACCTTCTGCAAATATTCCGATGAAAACAAAACGACTGTAGGTAAGTTTACCGACGGTCATAGCCAACCATCGGTATATTCACCGATGGTTATATAAAGTATCTGTCGGTAAATTTATTTATGACCATTCTTACGACGCCTTTGTCCGTCGGTTAATTCTGTCACTAATTTCTATTACTAACGGAATCTCAAAGTTTTCCGTTGGTAATATCCGTCGCTAAACGACAATTTTTTAATAGTGATTCCATATTCCTAATAGATAATACCAAGGGTTATTGAGTATAGAGAGCTTGTATGAGCTATTCAAAGAAATTAAGTACATTAATATCTAATTGAGCATGAAATAAGCATCTAAATCATTGTTATGAACAAGAAAGAAATGTTTTTAGTAGCATTCCGTTGTGGAGATATTGTCTTACACAATTGATTACAAGTTCAATTTGTCTTGTACTTTGAAATTGAGAGAGATATTGAGAAAGATCAAGAATTCTCACTACTTCCTAGAATCATGAATTCAATTCAATTCAACAAGATCTTTCATGGTTCATTTTAACCATGAAAAAGAGGTACAAGGATTCATTTTCATTTGAGACAAAGAAGAAATTGAGTCTGACGATGGTATATTCCTTAATATAGTTTAAAAAGTAAACATAAATTGAGGACTGTTTGACCAAAGTACTAAAAATTGATTTTATGCACTCTCTTCCCTACAATTTTTATGTTTATTATACTTATATAACAGTTTTTCTTAGAAATTAAAGAATGATATGAATAGTAATGCAAGACACAGAGCGTAGAAGCAGCGATAAAATGATCTTTACAAACTGTGAACTACCCGGCACTACTAAACTAGCCCAAGAGCCATTCACTCATTAGTCAAATAGAAGAAAAGTGGAGCTGTCACACTTCAAATGTTCCATCTAACCCTTACATAACTGTTGTTGTGTTCTTTGCAATTTCATTTTATCCATTTAGTTATTACGTCATTGAATTTGTTTAGTTTTTTTTTTTGTCATGCTTGTGTGAGAGAAGGCTTAGGATGAATTAAATTTTAATTCTAGAAAATTCAAATGCAAATTTAATATCATAGAACAAATAAGAAAGGTTTTTTTTTGTGATTTGAACTATTTCATGTTTTAGGTCATTATCATCGTATCCACTCTGAAGTTCTACAATAAGTGTAGTTTGGAAAAGTCGGACAGTACACTAATTTTATATTACACATATTTACATATACATTTATATAAGAAAAAAGAACTAGGGAGCTATTATTTTAAACACGATAAACCATGCAGACTTCAACGAGGGAGTTTTGTGGAATCCCAAGAGTAGTTGCTGGACGACGGCTAATGGATCGAAGAAATCCATAAATATTATTGATCACAAACCTCTTGAAAAATGAAGATGTGTCTCCTGCCATCACCCTGGTGTTGCCGATAATGTAGGCCATGCCAGCTTCTTGAGCCTCCATGAAAGAACTCACCTCCTCACTCTGATCATCCGACAATTGAAACCTTACTTTTCTCCTCCTAGCTCCACCGCCTAATTCTTCGTTATTACCATTCCCCTTATTCCCCACTAACGCTGCACCTCTTACCCCTAACAATGACTGATCCGCTACTTCTATTTCGTTGCTGTTGCATTGCCATTTCTAGAACTCGGTCATCTTCTCTACTAATTGGGTTTCAAAACCATAGCTATCACTCGAGTCCTTGTATCCATATCTGCCCATTAACATATAACTATTTAGGGTGAGGAGATGAGGATGCCATTGAAGTTCAAATATAGAGAGGTATGGACTGTTAAAGCGTTGCTGTTTTCTTACAAAATAGGAAAATGAGAATTAATTATCGACTGTCCATCGGCAAATTCAGATGTAGAGTTAATTGAAGTTGATGTTACCAGTGCCACCAAAAGCACGCAACATCTGTAATCTAGACCTGGAGTGAAGGTAAAAGGGAACTTAACATATCATCACACTTTTTGTAAGCGGTTGGAGGCTTGAAGTTGAGTGTTAAGAAAAGTGCATATGCAAGACCATTGCAGTTAAAGCTCAGTACTGATGGATCAAAAATTGGAAGGAGTTTGTTGATGGAGTCGTATCTATAATACAACGAGAAGAAGAAAAATACAAAGCAAGTGATCAATATAATATTGCATCACGGTGCAACGGAACAGAAACAGTTCTGGAGGTTCAATCCTCCGAAAGAGGAAACGCTCACTATCTGGAACTTTTGGGACCATGACTGCCTGAAGGTTGGCAAAGATAAGCACTTGATGTAAAACAGGAAAATTGGTCATGAAATGAACAAACATTTGTGGGATATCACAGGTGAGATTAGTGTAGACGATACATATTCCAGCAACTCTCGTCATTCCCAAGTTTGACCCAAGATTCAGGAGATTGTCAATGCTAACTTTGTTCTCAGTCTCATATGCCTGTTTTTGTAAAGTTCCGTAATGCCATGAAGACATTAGAGACGAGAGAAACAGAGAGACAGTAAGAGAAAACCATCCGCCATTGTGTACTTTGGCAAGGCATGCAGAGAAGTAGGCCAACTCGACTAATCCAAAACTCAGTACAAACAGTAATGCCATCAGGACGCTTTGCTTCCAGAAGGTGCTAATAATAAGAAACATCAAGAGTGTTCTGATGACCATCAGTGTAATCACTGCCAGGCCTAAAGATGCACAAAGGGGGGGAAAAAACGCAAAATGGTTACTTTTAATTCTTTAGTGCCGAAGTATTAAGGCTGAGGGAGAGAGGAATAAGAAGAGAGAAATACCGTATGCATTGCTGATCATATAAGTGTCATTAAATCCAAGAACAACACCAAGACACAGCGCCAGTAACACCCAGTTCACCTCTGGTATGTATATTTGCCCATGTATTTTGCTTGATGTGTGTACTATCTTCACCCGAGGAAAGCAACCCAGTGCTCTACACTGACAAATTATGGAGAAAGTAGCTGAAATTATTGCTTGACTTGCCACCATCGTTGCAAGAGTTGCAATAACAAATACTGGCCAGAATACACCATCTGAAAGAGAAGAACAAAAGTAGGAAGCCTAAAATTGTAATGAACTCTGCAAATAAAGGCGTCTCACTACCTAATTTTCAAGACATACCAGGAATAGCCTTGTAAAAGCTATTGTGAAGGTCCTCTTTGTTCTTGGAGAGATAAGCAGCCTCACCCATATAAGACAAAACCAGGCAGGGGTACACAAATGCTATGAAGGCAATCTTCACAAAAAGAACTAAGCAACAATTATGAGACTTTTCATTATTTATACGAACGTAACTGATCATAAAGAACCGAAACAAGATTAGAAAATACCCTGACAGAAAGTTGTGATAAATGACCGATATCAGCAAACATAGCTTCTGCACCTGATCATACAGCATACATGCAAGAAAAGTTCAATTAAGTAAGAAATAAAAAGTTGCCCATTTTTCATGTATTTGCATCTCAAACACCCACCTGTAACACAGAGAATAATGCCTCCAAGGGAGTTCCATCCATCTTTTCCAGTTTTCTTAAAGAATTGATAGATGCAGTAAGGGGACAAAGCATTGAAGACACGAGGATTCCAATAGAATATGTTGTAAATGCCTACTCCACTAAGGCACAGAAGCCATGCTATCATTATTGGAGCAAAGATGAAGCCAATTTTGTGTGTCCCATTGTGCTGAAGTGCAAACAGGATCACCAAGATAATGCATTTAAGAGCTAGAATACAATATGCCAGGTTTTAACATGTATAGATTCAGAATGGTGAAAGATAAAAGGGAGCCAGAGTATATATTCAGGATGCTAAGAAAAGGGGGAAGTTAGAGGACTCCAATAGAATGACAATAATCAAAGATTTAAAAATGTCAACAAACCATTCTAAACAACATAAAAAATGGGGTAGGGAGACTGGTAGTAAATACAAATTGCAGATAATAAGAAACTATAGATATCATATCTTCTTTCCAATTATGCTCTCTTAAAACAGATGAATGCCAGTACTTACTCTCTGGTAAATTTCTATACTTAACTTGAATCCCACTGACTGCAGATAAAACTGCAAAAGAAACATGTACAATCATGAATAATACAAAATTTCCGTAAGAGCACCAAAATCTATTAACACTTTCTCGCAGTATCGAAATCCGTACCTGTCATTGTTGGTGTCAGAACTCCATCACCAATAAGCATACTAGTTCCTAGCAAAACAAGTAGCAGCAAAACGATACGAGAACTATTATACCTTTCAAAGACTGTCTTTATGAATAAGCTAGTTCTTGTCTCCTTGGTAGATCTATCAGAAGATACAGAGTCATTTTCCAAATTAGAACTCTTCAAAAATCCCACCTTAGAATCTCGGCATAATAACGAGTACAACGCAAAAGTGCCGCCTGTAAAAGATCGTCAGCTCCAACATAAAGCAAGCAAACAATTATTTCTTACATTAAAAATATGTTTAAACCAACAGCAGTTGGTGGATTAGCTATGAGCACCTTCACCATTGTCATCTGCTCCCAACACAAATATTCCATACTTGCAAAGTGGGATGATCGTCAAAGTCCAGAATACCAAAGAAAGCACACCAAGTATCTCACAATCATCGTCGAAAGTGCCCAAACTCCCAGAAAATGAGCTCTTATAGACAAATATAGGAGCTGCACATATGTCTCCATAAACAATCCCCAAACTCTGGTAGGCAAGAAGAAGAGTACTTCGGTAAAATTTCTGTCAATAAGAAAAGAAGTGATTAAATCATACAAAAGATACCACAGCAAGTATAGATATAAACTCTTCCTTAAAAAATGTTTTTGCCTTCAAAACAACTATATCAACACCGAGATAACATAACATATCATTCCCTGACTTAAACAGATAGAGGAGACCGTCAAAAGATCACCTACCAAGCTAGTATCTCCTGTCGCGAAGCCAGACTCTTGATCCATTAACTGAACAGAAGTATAGGAAACTAAATGTGGAAGAATAAGTTCTTAATGAAGTATCAGTACTGAGAACTTGTAAAGAACTAGATGGATAAGTAGTCTCCTGGAGAGCAAGGCATGTACAAATAGGAAATACATAAATGATAAATCAACGAAAACAAAGTAACGGAACTTTCATTCAAGGTGGTTTTCTAGGAAACGAAGAAACTTTATTTATAACTGCTATCCATAGGTGGTCTCTCTATTGAATAAAAAGACGCAACGAAAGAGGATGTGAGGGAAAGCTGTTACTGGTCGATAGAATAGAAGTAGAGAAGGAAATAGTTAACATGCTGTCAACTACCCTCCATCACCTGATGTATCCGACGCCTTCTTCTGGAAGGATATTCCGCTTGACAAACTCACAAACAGAATCATATGCGATAATTTATGTAAGCATCGAGCCACCGTTCCTTGGGCCACTACAGTATGGAGTAACGCCGAGAATATCCTTCATCTTTTGGCTGACTATCCAAAATAAACAGCAGACTACAGTATGGAGTAAGTATCTAACGCCGAGGATATCCTTCATCTTTTGGCTAACTATCCAAAATAAACAGTAGACTACAGTATGAAGTAAGTATCTAACGCCGAGGATATCCTTCATCTTTTGGATAGTGGACATCCTTCATCTTTTGGCTGACTATCCAAAATAAACAGCAGACAGGATACCGTACGTTCAAATGGACAAATATTGTCCCATGTGCTATATGCGTTAGAACATTAGGAGCAACGAACTATGTCATATGTTGAGGTAGAAATAGAATAAGGTTACATGGTCTATGATACGAATGTGTGTTGTTATACCATATTTCTTCCTACTCACATGAATTTAATATATAGCCTTGAATATGGATTTATATGTGTCCATATATATTTTTTTGTAACTTTAACAATGAAATACATTGGCTATAAGTACGCTTAATTAAACTTGCAAAAAATATCATTGAAATGGACTTGAAGGGAGGAATGGCTTTCATGTCTCAAGGAAATACATCAATTCCAACACTCTTCCTTGATATATTTCCTAGAAGTACGAAGTTTGCACCTTATATAGGTGGATTTATCCCTCAGTAAAGTTTTAATCATTATATTAATAGCTTGCTTCTCAAAAGAATAACGCTTAAGCTTTACCTCTCCTTCTTTTCAAGTTCTCTTATAATATGAAACTTGATTTTAATGTCTTATTCTCCCGTTTTGAATTAGATTTCTTCCAACGATTCTTGTTTTCAGTGTAAAGAGATCGAGGTAACTCGTTTATGTTTTAATCCAAAGTCTCACAATAATTTTCTTAGTCATATGC
Organism: Erythroxylum gracilipes; assembly: GCA_026413385.1. Lineage (NCBI taxonomy): Eukaryota > Viridiplantae > Streptophyta > Magnoliopsida > Malpighiales > Erythroxylaceae > Erythroxylum > Erythroxylum gracilipes. The sequence goes on from JANZLC010066081.1 coordinate 10,814, forward strand.
AATGGTTTGAAGAACTAATAGTTGCAACATACTTAACGTTAGTTTATCACTGAGAAAAAGCTTTTTGTTTCTTGGAATTTTTAAGTAAACACACCATCACCAAAAGAAAAGGCATAACTTGTCACGTTCTTTGCTTCATTAATGAAACTAACCCAATCACTATCAACATACCCTAGTAATTTGGTTCTCTCTTCCTTTTTAAAGATTAATCTAAAATTTAATGTTCCTTTTACATATCTTAAGACTCTCCTAACTACACTGAGATGAACTTTTTTTTGGTTCTTGTATAAATCTTGATAACAATCTAGATATGTAGATTTTGAAAAAAAATAAATTTCCAATTAAGCTTCTATATAAGTTTGCAACATCCTTCTCTTCAACATGTTCTTATAATAATTTCAAGTTCACAATAGTTTATCCTTTCCCATATTGAATTTCTTAAAGATGGCATCTGTATATGTTGATTTACTAATGAGGATATAATCTTTACCTTGCTCAATCTCCATGTCAAGAAAGTAATGCACATCTCTAAGATCAGACATCTTAAATTCAACTTCAAGCTTTTGTTTGAATGAAGCCATATAATCTTCGTCATCTCTAGTGATTAGAAAATCATTTACATACAATGACAAAATTCAGTTTTATTAATTTATTTTTAGTCAATAAGAGTAACTTCATTTTCACCTTTTATAGGTCCTCATTTAATAAGATAATAATAAATCTTGTTATATCAATCTTTAAAGGCTTGTTTTAACATATAAAGAACTTTGTGTAGAGGTATACCTCATCCTCTTTGCTAATTTTGGTGAAGTCATCAAGTTTGCTCAACATATATAGTCTCCTTGATGATGCCATTTAAGAATATTTAATTAATATTAAGATGATATGATTTCCATCCATATTTTGCAACCAATACAACTAATAATATGATACTATCTTGTCTGGATGGAAAGTTTTAAACTTGTTAATTCCATATTGATATAGATGACTTTTCATAATTGGCCTTGCCTTAAGTTTTTTCATTGATCCATCAGGGTTAAATTTGGTTTTGAAAACTTACTTGACTATAAGCACCTTCTGATTAGATGGTGTTTCCATTAAGGAAAATATTCGATTCTTATTTATCATAAAAATATCCTCTTTTATATCTACAACCCACACTCTTTTGATTACTATTTCATTGAAAGTGGTTAGCTCAACAACTCTTAAATGTGCTCTTTCATAAATTTCAGTGAGGGCCTTATTCCTCCAACTACTTAATGTCATATTCATCTTAACCCTCCTCTAAAACCTCTTCATCATCATAGAATTGTAAGAATTTAGCTCCATGGCCTTAAATATCAACATTCAATATATTTTACCAATTTGGTTTTATAAATATGTTACGTACTTGACTTAATTAAATCTTTCTTATTACAAGACTAAAGACTCCACAAGCCTTGTTTATGCTATCGTACAAAAAATAATATATATCAAGTTTACTTTTGTTATCAAGCTTTTTCATTTTAAATTTAGAAATGTGAATATAACGTAAACTACCAATCACTTTTAGATTTTCAACATAAGGTGAGTTGTGGTGATCTAACTTTTAGTGCCTTAATAAGTAGTTGATAGATGGACAATTGAACGTAGTTTTATCCCATATTTGATGTGTTTTTGCTTGATATTTATTACTTTTGGTATATATTTTCTACTTAATACGTCTCAAGTGTGTAAACAGATTATAATTGCCTTAATGGATTTAAAAGTGAAGAATTCATACAAAAACACGGCATAAATCGAAAATTCAACAATCTTGAGGGATGCACGGGTTTGCACACAATCGTGTATTTCTTTGAGGCCGTGCACTTTCGCGATATCTGGAGAATTCTAATTATGCATAATCCAATGCATGGCAGTGGAAGAGACTGTGCATAACCCAAAAACCTAGAATTCTAAATAAAAGACATTTTTCGAAGGCAATTGAGGGGAGGAAGTGACAAGCATCATTATAAAGAGTGCAGAGGCGGTTTGAAGCTTGAGGAGTGAGCGACGTAGAGTTTTATCAACAAATCCTTTAAAATACAAGATTGGACGTCTACATCGTCAGAATACTAAATAGAGAACAATTAGGGAGATTTAGAATTATCAGCCGATCAGACCATATCCAACAAAGCTAAAGAAGGATCAAATGAATGAGCAATTTGAGAAATTCCTCTATTTATTCAAACAAATTCATATTAATATACCTTTTGTTGAAGCTCTAACATAGATGCCCAAGAATGAAAATTTTCTAAAGGCGTTGTTATCTAACAAGAAGAAGTTAGAGGAATTGGATATAGTATAGTTAAACGAGGAATGTTTACCAATCTTACAAAACAAGTTACCACAGAAGCTCAAAGATCTAAGAAGTTTCGCTATCCTTTGTATCATTGGTAATCTGTCGATTAAGAAAGCTTTATTGTTGGACCTCAATCTTTTAGTGGAATTTAGAAATATTAAATGAAATTGAATAAGTGTTTTTGTATATGTATTGTGGTTTAGATGAAATTGTGCTTTAAGAAAATTAATGAGAAAAGAATTGATTAGTTTTGATGTCTTTGATATTTGAGTAGA
>JANZLC010066113.1:0-13403 GCA_026413385.1 Erythroxylum gracilipes
CATCATCCAATTCTAACTCTAAGGTCTTCAATCAATTAACTTTCAGTTCTCATTTCAATCTCGCTGGTATTCTGAACTAGATTTAATTAGGGGCCTATTACTCTTATTTGGCTCACCCTAAAATGGTGGAAAAATTCATTGGAGATAGTAGACATCTAGATCTACAACTTATATGTTTTGAGTTTCTCTGAATTCGCACGTTAAACGGCTCAAAAAAATTAAACAATGAGAGCCACGAATCTGTCTCCATGACACAACCATAGCCTTGCAATCTCAAACCATCACAACTCAAGTTAATCATCATTTTAGTTCAAATTAGCCATGCAATTAACCTTAAGCAACATCACAAGTAACTATAAAACCTTCATATAAACATATGATTTACCTAATCAAGCTTCCAAGCCTCAATCTTCCAATTCTTCACATTAACCACCAAAGCTTTAATTCCCTCCAACACATACAACCATCATCTTCTTGAGAGAGTAGAAAGCTTGGGTTTGATTTAAAGGACAAAAGGGAAGCAAGTATGGAGAAGAAGGTAGCAAGGATAAGCGAAACAAATCAAAAAAAGAAAGAGGAAGAAGGAGGCTACGAATATGGAGGAGGAAGCTTCAAGAAATGTCTCCTTTTGTTTTCAAGTGTGCAAGTGTCGTGGAAGAGTAACCCAAGCAATTAATGAATTAAGACACTTGTCATGTTTAAAGAGAAAAAGACAAAACCACTTAATAATCTTTGATAAAATAATCTAAATAAAAATTTAATCTTTAATCCATTTTCAAGGGTCCCAATTACAATTCCAAAATAATATACCCAATATTCCCGTACCATTTGACAGAAATTTTTGGTACCGAAAACCAGTCGATTCGCCACTTGGCAATTTTTCCAGTCCAAAAATTTTTCTCAAAAAATTCCAGGAAAATTCCTAAAATTTCCTTAATATGTAAAACACACAAGGAATCACTCCAAATAATTTTTCAAACGCAATTACCACATTATCCATCACAAAAGTTCATTTAGGCACAAATACCGAGAAATGTCATAAATGCATGTACAATTATTTTTTATGTGCAAAATTTCACTGTTCACAAATACCAGTATGCATAAAATGTCAAATCAGTCCTAATCACTCTCACCCCTTTCCAAATTACTATTCTACCCTTCCCGTCGGGGGTGGGATGTTACATGTATCCTCCAAACAGATAAGGGACAGTTATCAATGAACCCTATATGGGACAGTTCAGGCACTCGGTCACAATTAAGTAACAAATAGAAAGTGAGTCTCTTGTACACTGTATATGAATAATATGAATGATTAAGTGTATTGTATGTGAAGTGTGAAGTGTGAAATTGAATGTGAAATGTGAAATAATGTGAAATGTGAATTATGTGTTATGTGAATGGGTGAGCCATCGATGATGGTCACTTATTGAGTTCATAAATCTCACCTGAAATTTCCAAATATTTTCAAGATCAGAAGAATACCCTGTTAGGCTAACGGGAGTATACCTACAACATTCGAGTGAAGGATAGAGGTCAGGATCAGTTCGCGTCTATATTGCATTTCTCTATTTGTATTGAATTGTATATTCACAACTTTTTGTATAAATTTGTATTCCGAAATGACTAAAGTGTTTTGTATTTTTGAAAGGGCCCAAATGGCTATTAAAAAATTTGTTGATTGTATTGTGTTGATTGAAAATGTTTATGAAGGAAAGTGGGCTTGAATTGGTTATGGATTTCCGCATATTGTGTTTATGGTTTCAAAAAGTTTTTATACCAATTTCTGAATGATTGAGTGTTCTAACAAGCCACCTTCACGGGGCATGGACTCGGATATCACCCATGATGTCGGATTTGGGTCTTACGGGAGTGGGGTGCTGCAATGCATCTTGGCCTCACCTTCACAAAATCCACTCTCAACCTTTCTCTTTACAGTGACTCTGATAGGGCTAGCAGCCCAAATGATAGAAGAAGTACCACTGGTTATTGCCTATTTCTAGGTCATAATTTAATCACCTGGAGCTCAAAGAAACAAACTATTGTAGCCAGATCAAGCACCGAGACCGAGTACCACTCAATGGCTGTTGCTACTACTGAAGTTTTATGGCCGCAAAATCTATTTTCTGAACTCGATGTTCCCATTAGCCTACCAATTTTACTCTGGTGTGACTATATGAGTGCTATTTCACTAGCCTCAAACCCCGTTTTTCATGCTCGCGTGAAGCACATCGAGCTTGATGTTCACTTTTTTCGAGAAAAAGTTTTGACCGGAGTAATCTAACCTAGATAAGTGACATTAGCAAACCAAATTGCTGATATATTCATAAAGTCGCTACCACAGCAACTTTTCAATCACTTTTGTATCAAATTGAATCTAAGGTTTTCACCTCAGTTCAATTTGAGAGGGGATGTTACAGATGCAACTCCACTTAAATGAAAGTCCAACATTATTCTATAGACTCTTCAACACCTGAATTACTCTCCAAGGAAATTTGTTATGCAAGTTGTGTGAATTCTTCTAAAACCTGTGAGGTGGCAAGCTCACAGCTACACATTTGCGATATCCTCACTGAAATCAAAAACAAAATTTGTTAGAGTTGTATTATAAAAGAAAATGATGTAATAGAGAGAAGATTAATTTTTCAAAAATAAAAATCTCCAGAATTCCTCTCTTCTCTATTGATGCTCTCTCTTTCTACCTTCTGTATTAGCTAATCCTTTTTCCGTCAAAAATTTTCAAGTAAGACGACCAGGGCAAGTTTTCTGTTTGAAAATTACCATTACAACCTCTCGATTCTCATTTCTAAAATCCCTAAGTGATACCGTGGACTGCTTTGAACTGCAATTGTCTTATTAAGTTCATCATGGGCTTTTGCAGGCTGTTTGATTTCCCATCAGTCCCGTCAACTGTGATTAACAAATTAAAGATCCTTAATCACACCTTAAGACATAGCTTACATTCTAACTCGATCTGGCAACTATATCTATTTTTTGCTTCTCCTAAGTGACAATTTCCTCCTATTAGCATACAGTAGCCATTGGTTGACCTCCTGTCATTTGAAGATTCAACACAATCAGCATCTATAAATGCATCTATTTAATGTGATAATTGTTAGTGAACAAAAGGCCTTCTCTTAATGCAAACATCAAATAGGGTAGGATGCGAAGTACAACCTGCAAGTGTGGTTCTCGTGGAACATACATATAATGACTCACCGCACTAACTACATATGCTATATCTGGTCTGTTATGAGAGAGATAGATGAGTCTCCAAACAAACCTCTGATATCTCCCTATGTCTACTAATGTACTTGTACCCTTTTGCAGTTTATGGTTGCTCTCGATAGGAGAGCTAGTTTACAACTCATCATATCGGTTTCTTCTAACAAGTTTAGGATATATTTTCTCTAGGAGATAAAGATTCCTCTTCCCAATCTAGAACTTCAACTTCCAAGAAGTATTACAACTTCCGTAGATCCTTAATTTCAAATTCTTAAGCAAGAACTTTCTTCAACCTAGCCATCTCTTTTGTATCACTTCCCATTACCACAATGTCATCAACACAGACAATGAGAAGCGTGATCTTACTTTAGGAATTCTTAATAAATTGGGAATGATCTGCATTACTCTGGTGATAACCAAAGGAAATCATGGCCTGACTGAACTTTTCAAACCATGCTTTGAGTGATTGCTTTAACCCCATGCAAGGCCTTTTTTAGCCTACAAATCTTCCCTTATGTCTTCTCATCTTTAAACTCAGGAGGAATCTCCATATATACATCCTCCTTCTGATCTGCATAAAGGAAGGCATTCTTAAGATCAAATGATTGTAAGTCTCAATCCATGTTAACTGCACATGAGAGTAGAATTCTGATTATAATCATCTTAGCAAATGAGCAAAGGTTTATGTTGCACTATACTTAACACTACCTAAATGCATCGCTTGCAAGTATATGAGGTTGTCATAGTATATGGTGGACGTCCTAAGGTCATCTCACAAGGAAGTTGTTAATTGTAATAACTTGATTAAAAACAAGAAATTCAATCGAATTCAAGAAGGTATAGAGGTTGTGAAATTATGAAATTAAACAACAAATAAATAAATAAATTGCACGAAATTGGCATAAACCTTTTAAAGATAACCTAGGGTTTGCACTTTGATACAAATTCAAGCCTAAATACTTAAACTTCCCATTAATATAATTTGTGGCTTTATTCTCTCTTCAATCAAATTGGCAACTATCAATTTAATAGTTCTCATATTCATAAACTAACAATTACCAATTGTTCGAAGTTACGAATTAAACAATCCCTATAACTTTTATTTCTAATTCATTCTTAGGGTAATTGAATGTTTTGTTCTAATATTAACTTTCATCTTTCAATTTTTCACTTAATATCTTAAGGCTAATAGGTGGCCAATCTATTAACCTAACATTCAACACAACACAATCAATCCAGGCAAGATATATATTAATGCGAATTATTGAATCAAGAAATTCGATTAAATCTAGATGTAAACCCTAGGTAAGAATAATTTAGTTCATCATCGAAATGAAAATAATACTTATATCAAGTGAATTCAAACCAGTAAATTCCATTGTATTAAGAACAAATTGAATCAAGAAAAATCTAAAATCAAACCAAAATAATAGAGAACAAAAGAACCATTGAATGATGAATGGGATTGAAACTCTCATTTGGTTTCTCTAGTTCTCAATCAATGTTGATGACAAAACTAAAGTTATGGCTTTGCCTCTCAACTTTCTAACGAATCCTCTTTATCTTAAAACAAAGCTCTGTAGCTAAAGTTATGGGGGACATATTTTGTATCTCATTCTTAATCTTTTTAGCCCCTCAAAACAACACTTTTGAGACTCAAGTTCTACATAAGAATTATGGCCCAAGCTATTGGATTGAATTTGAGCTTTTGAATCACCTCATTTGGATCTCATAAACCTCAAATATGTAAAGCTCCAGTGGTCAGGCTACCAATTTTGCAGAAATAAGTTTTACATTGAACAAACGGTTGTTGTTCCAAATGAATTCACACAACTACAAATCCAGGCTTCCTTAAAATCTTGAGATATCTCCTAAATATTCAATGATGATCTTGTTTAGATTCAGACTCTCCATCTATGTTAAAAATCGTGGATAGCCAAAATTCTTAGATTGTCGATATAGCCATATTGCCAAGTCATGTCTTGTTCTGTCTTTTATTCTTTCAATTATGTTCTCTAAGAAGAAGGCACGACCAAGTTTAGTCTAATTGGCCATGTACTTTGTCTATCTCTAATTGTTTTAAAGTCTTTTCCTTAAGTCCTCAAAGCTCAACCTAAACACAAAAACCTTATAACAATCTTGAACAAACAGATTCGAAAAGACTAAAAATTGAACAAACACTGTCCAAAACCTAACAAAAAATGCATTACAACAAATACCCCACACTTAATGCTTTGCTTGTCCCTAAGCAAAGTTAAAGAAAAAAAATAAATAAGAAAGAATTTTATCAAGTTTAAAAATTATCAGATAAAATCAAGAAAAACCTTTCAATAACTTCCACAATTATTCTCAAATCAAGCAAAACTTATACTAATGCAATCTAATCGGCCTTCCATGCATACCTAAAAATGTCACTTCCTCACAACATCTCTCAAGTGTTTGATCATGGAAGTATTTACACTCTTTACATTCAATGAAAGTATATCTCCATAGGCTTGCTTATTAATCAAATCTCCATCATTTAAACACAATCAAACACTAATTAGAAGGTATTTTCATTTGGTTATAATGGGGCTAGGGTAAAGATATGTCATTTGGAAAAGTTAGTTACTCACTAAGTATAAGAGCAATTATAAGAATCAAGCAATTAAGCATAACTACTACTTTACAAATCCCCAACAGAATTTTTTTTCAAGCATCTCCTATAATACCCTTTAATAGCTCCTCAGCTTCATCCATAATCTTACGCATAAGGGAACCTCTTGACGTTGCATCTATTGTGCCTCTTATGGGTAGGTTTATCCTATTGTAAAATGGTTACAAGAGGAACTCCTTTGGTAGGTTATGATGTGGGCACCTCCTCTGCAAATCCTTTTATCGCTCCTACACTTTGTAGATCAATTCCCCATCACCCTGCTAGAAGTTAGTAATTTCTTTGATGATTTTGGTTATCTTGGTGAGGGGGAAGTATTTGTTTAAAAAGGCATGCACCAATTAATCCCATGTCGTGACATTAGAGGGGATAAGTGAGTGATACAACGTTTTGGCTCTATCCCTTAATGTAAAGGGAAACAACCTCATCCTAACTGCATCTTTCGACATCTAATGATATTGGAAGGTATCACATATCTCAAGGAAGTTTATGATATGTGCATTTGGGTCCTCATTTGTAAATCTATAGAATTGTATGTTCTGATGCAGCATGTTAAACAGAGCAGGTTCAATTTTGAATGAAAACACTTGGACCGGTGGCCTAGTTTTTAGAGTATTACCTTAAAGGCAATCGTCTTTAGTGCGTTTTGTACAAAGTTGTATACAAACTTTATTTTCAATAATAAAGAAAGGCATGTTTCATTAATTTGGTGTTCATTATTTATGAATTGATATTGATCTATAAACAAACTTATGAAGTCCATGACATATGACATAGCATGAAGGAAATCATAATGTGATCATACTACTAAGATTCCTATCATGTGCAATTATATCAGTATCTAAATTATCCCTAGTCATAGGATTAATGAGATTAGATATCGTTAATCCTGATAGACTAGCACAAGTCAAACTCCTTGATTTGATCAAGCAGTGGATCTTAGAAACTGTAAACATGAGATGCAGTTGAGATGTGAATGCTTACTAGAGGTAGTAAGTACATTAGATGACCTACTATGAGATCATCACATAGATGTCCTATTCTAATGTCATTGATAATCTCATCACAGCAATGGTGCAGGTTTCCTTAGGCTTGAAGTACTCAAGGATATCTTGGATATTGATTCTGTGCTTTGACTCCATTCCTTGTTGCCTTGCAGAGGTCGCTTATAGGGTGGTGATTAGGTACAACTTGAGGTATTCGAAGGTAATTAAGTAGCCAATAGAGGATTCATCACTTCTGTAATAGCAGAACATGATACTCACAGCATCTTTTCGTGGTCATTACTTGGAAATCTCTAGTCGGAGTATATTATCATTTCAAACACAACAAAAGAAGTAGTTTGGATTAAGAACTTCATTACTGAACTTGGTGTGGTTCCTAGCTGTGAAGGGCCCATACAGTTGTATTGTGACAAAAATGGGGCTATTAAGCAGGCGAAGAAACCAAGGTCTCATTAACGATCCAAGCACGTACTCTACAGATATCATTTGATTAGGGGGATCATTGGTCGAGGTGATTTATAAATAAAGAGAATTCCCGCCAAGTAGAATATTGTTGATCTGTTGATGAAGCTATTGTGACATAATAACTTTGATTCTCTTATACTCACCTATGGTATTAGATACCAAGGTGATTAACTTTAGGTTAATTGGGGATTTGTTATAGTATTGCCCTAAAGGCAATCGCCTTTAGTGCATTTTGTACAAAGTTATGTACATAATTTATTTTCAATAATTAAAAAGGCATATTTCATTAATTTAGTGTTCATTATTTATGAATTGATATTGATCTATAAGCAAACTTATAAAGTCCATGATCTTTGACATAGCACGAAGGAAATCATGATGTGATCATACTTCTGAGATTCCTATCATGTGCAATTATGTTAGTATCTAAATTATCCATAGTCATAGGATTAATGAGATTGGACATCGTTAATCCGGATAGACTAACACATGTCAAACTCCTTGATTTGATCAAACAATGGATCTCAGAAACTGTAAATATGAGATGCTTAGAGTTGAGATGCGATTGCTTACTAGAGGTAGTAAGTACATTGGATGACTTACTATGAGATCATCACATGGATGTCCTATTCTAATGTTAGTGTAATCTCATCATAGTAATAGTGTAAGTATCCTTAGACTTGAGGAACTCAAGGATATCTTAGATACTGATTCTGGTCTTTGAATTCATTCCTTGTTGCCTTGCAGAGGTCACTCATAGGGTGGTGATTAAATACAGTTTGAGGTATTCAATGGTAATTGAGTAGCCAATAGAGGATTCACCACTTCTATGATAGCAGAAGATGATACCCACAACCTTTTGTTGGGGGTCATTACTTGAAAATCTCTGGTCAGAGTATATATGTAATGAAGAATGTCTTCATTGACATATAGAGTAATGAGTCCCAGGACAAGAACTGATATCACTTAGACTAGATTTGACGTAGTTAGTCTAGTGAGAGTTGACACTTTGCCCATACTCATAACCAAGTAGGGTAAAGTATGGTGAAAGGATGAATTGCACAATAATTATCTATAGGAGGGTTCATGATGAGCACGGGTTCATTTGTCAATCCACTTACTTTCTGGTCAATTGGGGGTCATGATGTGTTACTAGACGCCGCTCATGACTTGCTTAGATTAAGTGTTAATCTAAGTGGCCAACATAACTGGGAACCTAATAGGTCACACGTATAAGAGTGACTCGAAGAATTCTTAAAATGGTTTTGGATAGAGATCCATTATATAAAAAGCAATATAACCAAATGGATCCTGATGAGATCGGGATATGTCCTGATGAGATCGCAAAATCGATATTGTTGAAATAGGTCTCCGATGTTTTTCTACACCCGAAATCCGGTAGGACCAACCCCGTTGTGATTGAACCACTTCAGCATTTATATATATATATAAGCTATATGTAATGTGTAAAAGGGAGGAGAGACTTTGTTAAAGTTGCATTAAATTTCTTTAATTGATAAAAAGAAAAAAAAACAATAAAAGACAAAAAGAAAAGATAGAAAAGAAGATGATGATCTTGAGAAGTTTTTAACAAGTTTGGAAACTCTTCTTCACGATATTCTCTCAATCTTTCTAAGCTTCATCATCTTCTTTCTCTCCTTCAAGTTTCTTCCATAGAACAAAAGGTAAGAGCTAGCACTCTTGTCTTATTCTAGCTAATTCCAAATCAAAGAGTTTGATTCGGTTAGATTCTCTGATCTCTGCATGGATACCATTAGAGACGGTCTGTTTTGGTCATTTTGGTTTGCAACAACCCAACGAGTAGAAGATCAAAGAACGAAGGAGACTACACACAAGATACATGGTTATTATATGAATGATTGATTTATGTAAATGCCATGAATCCCTATATATATATATATGTTATGAACATGTATGTGAATTGGGAACATTCAGCTAGGTTTTATGATATTTCCTTGTATAGGCACAAGATATTAGACTTTGGGAAAGTCCCGGAACAATTTTTTTTTATTTTTCACACTGTGTGTATATGATACACGCGCTGGGATTTTCCTACACTAGTGACACCTTAATTTGCTGCATTAAATCACAGCGTTATGAAATCCCTGAGGGTCCTTGGTTGGGCTCCTTGATTACCTCCTTGATCGAACTCTTGTCAATACTTTTCGACCATGGTTGCTTCCTGAGTTTCTTCTTCATGTTGAGCACTTTTAATGGCACATTCTAAATAGGAGATGTTAAGCTCTAACGTTTTAGCTATTCGACTCAAACTTCTAGTAGCTCTTGTGTTTATGTAAGTGCACGGACACAAGAGGGTAAACACGCCTTAACTACTAAACTAATTCGAAGCTTCCTCGGTAATAGTGCCAAAAACTTTGTTGATTGTAAATGCTAAGTTTTAATCTAATTAAAACCCTTAACTACCATAAGTGCACTAGTCGTGAACTGTAGTAAAAGAGGGGTTGATCCCATGAGGAGGTGAGAACTATTCTAATTCTAAGTTCTAGGCTTAGAAAAATTAATAAAATGAAAATAAAAATAGAACAAAAAAAGTAAACACAAGAATATGATAGTTGAAATTTAACTTATAAAAATAAAGCAAAAAAAAATTAAGTTGAGCAACACAAAAGTCACAATTGAGAATCAACTAAGAGAATTAACCAATTATGAAGGAAGGGATTTATCCTATTATCAATGCTAATCTAGTCACTTATGTGTTAATATAGTGTCGATTCTAGACTATCTAAGGGTAGATTAATCCCTCTCGAGTTATAATCACTAAGCACTAATTTATAATCCTAATTAAATTGAGTAACTAAAAGCGTAATCTCTCAATTAACAATCAGTCTACAACCTAATTAGTTCTTAAGTATTCTAATAAACAATCAGGCCCCCACACGGGATCTCTCTCAGTACAAATTATTGATTTGACTAATTACGTGGTTTATTGAGTCGCCTAACTCTATTTAATAAAACTCATTCATTTTTATTTGATTCACCCTCTCAGTTTATTATCGAAACATACAAATCCTGCAATTAATCACAACACCCAATCAATCAACACAAAAGATAACTAGATTAACATTGAATCAGTTCAAAATCCCTAAAGAAAAGTTAGAAAATCACCAACAATACAAAACCCATAATCATCATTCTTATATTCATTTTAACATTCATAGTAAAGAGTACAAGATGAAAAGAAACAATCACTTGGAAGGGATTGGATGACTCAGGAAAGGCAGCAGCTGCAAAGACCCGCTTCCTCTCTCCTCCTCTTCCTCTTCTCTCTTCTTCCTTCTCTCTTTTGGAGTCTCCCAAATGTGGCAGAGTGTAGAGCTCCTTTAGGGATACATCATTATGCTTTTACAGTCTTTGCCATTTAGGGTAATCCTAGGGTCTTTTTAGGGTCTGAAATGTCCCTTGAAAACTTAAAACCAGAAGGTTGTCTACGTCTATCTTCGCATAGGCCATGATTGTTACCCCCTGTTTGGCTTTCTGTCACGATTGTGATAGACTGGCCATGGTCGTGACCTTCCTTCATACTTTTGGCACGATTGTGGCACAAAATCCTGACCTAAATATGCACTAAATATTAAATTTAACCACTAAACACATGGTAACTACCCACTAAAACATTATACAATTTATAACTATCATGGAACAACAACTTTTTTTTCTTTGATACTTTTTTTTCTAATAAGAAAGGACTCACAATTGTAACAAAGGTACTCTATTCAAAAGAAATTTCAACCCCAAACAACATAGATAACCAAATTACCCACTTTTTAATTTCACAATGACTTAATCACTAAATTCCTCAAATGCTCTTGTTCCTAATAGAAGATCAAAAAAATTGAGAGAAATCGATAAAATGGTTTATTGCTCATAATATTGTGTAAAGGAAAGAACATGGGAAAAAATCTTAAAATTGGCTCACTAAAGATGCATAAAAGGTTGACCTTTTAAGTTATGTGATTAAACCTAGTTTCTTTAATCATTTTGATGCTCAATCGCAATTTGCATATGATCTTGAAATGTATACCTAAGCAAGTTCTAGCAATATAACAATCAAGAATGTTCATCAAGAAGAATAACCATTTGAAATTCAATCTTAAAGGCTCAAATTTTTACCAATTTTTAAAGGTAATGTCAAAGAATGACCATCAAAATTGACAATTAGTATGTATTCCATTTAAGTCTCAGACTCTTGCTTCAAAATTTTTTAAGTTTATTTATCAAGAATCTGATTAAAAACACTAAAGCTTTAAACTATCTAAACATTAAACTGTTTGAAAAACAAGTAACAAAAGATGAAAACAAAACCTTGTAAACATTAAAAAATAGTAAACAAAATAAGTTGAAAAACTCATACCCCACACTTTAAAATTACATTGTCCTCAAGGTGATTAAGCATATATAGAAAGGAAATAACAGGACTAAGGCATGATTAAGGTAACTCCCTGTGTTTGCCTCTGCCAAATTTGTAAAATTCTTTGCCCCTTTGCTTCATCAAAACTCATATTTGTTGTCTTAATTGCCCTATGCTTTATTCTTTAATTCCACAAGTAAGTGCCATGCCTTCAAAAACTTTAAAACAATGTTAGAAGTATTTGTCATAGTGGGGATGGCTTCCACCCACCTGGACATATAATTAATAGCTAACAGTATATATTCAAAGCCGAAATATTTTGAAAAAGGCCTCATGAAATCCATACCCCAAACATGAAAAATCTTTACCACAACAAAGTTAACAAGAGGCATTTCATTTCTTTTGTTTATATTACCTACCCTTTGGCATCTATCAAAACTCATGCAGTAATTGTGAGCATCTCCAAAAAGGGAAGACCAATACAAACCACTTTGAAGAACCTTTTTGGAAAATTTCTTGCTTCCAAAATGTCCTCCACAATATATGTTGTGGAAAAACTACAACATTTGCATTTGCTCCTCCTCCGGCACGCATCTACAAATGATTTTATCCTTATAAATCTTGAACAAATAAGGCTCGTCCCAAAAATAGTACTTGCAAGAATGTAGAAATCTTTTCTTTTCCTAAAATTTCATGTCAGTTCTTAAGATATGAAAGGTAAGATAATTAACAATATCGGCATACCATAGGACTTGTGAAACCATAAATAAATCTTCATCAAGAAATTGTTCAAAAGCATTCTGAGGTGAAATACGTGCATTATCATCATTAAGGTGTAACCTAGAAAGGTGATCATCTACTAAGTTCTCACTACCTTTCTTGTCCCTAATTTCCACATCAAACTCTTACAACAATAAAACCCACCTAATGAGTCTAAGTCTAGATTGTAGTCTATTTAACAAATATTTTAAACTAGTATGATCTGAAAACACAATGACTAAGAACCTGTTAAATATGATCTGAATTTATCAAGTGCAAAACCATAACTAACATTTCTTTCTCAGTGGCTATGTAATTCACTTATGCATCATTTAAAGACAGACTCGCATGATAAATCATATGCAAGAGTTTGTTAATTCTCTAGCTACGAACAACCCTAATGGCATAGTTTGAAGCATCACACATAATCTCAAAGGGTAAAGTCCAATTGAGTGCAACATTTATAAGGCAGAAGTTGAATTTTCTTTTAAAATATTAAATGCTTTAAAGCTCTCATCATCAAACATAAATGGGATATCTTTACTAGGCAAATTACACAGAGGATGAGAGATTTTTGAAAAATATTTTATAAACCTTTTATAGAATCTAGCATGCCCCAAAAAACTTCTAATACCCTTAATCGGTGTTGTAGGTGGCAAACTAGCAATTAAATAAATTTTGGCTTTATCCACCTCTATAGCCTTATGCGATAATATATGTTTCGAAGCAATGCCATGATCTACCATAAAATGACTCATTTCTTTTTGGACCCTGAAATTTTTGTGAAAGATTAGAGCTATTGAATGAGAAATTTTGATGATTAGTCACGAGTTAAGAACAAATAAATGAAAGTTCTTGAACCAAGAATTTATAGATAAGAGTAAAGTAGAGAATGAAAAATGTGGATAGA
>JANZLC010066151.1:0-13399 GCA_026413385.1 Erythroxylum gracilipes
TCCTTAATCGAATCATGCAATCCCTCCTCAAATTGATGGCATCGGAACTCTTCAGTCAGTACAGATTCTGGGGCATACTTACTAAGCCGATTGAACTCCCGTTCATACTCAGCAACAGACAAACCCCTCTGCTTTAGATTCAGAAATTGCTTCCACTTATTCGTTCTGTAGGCCTCCGTCACATACTTAGTTTTAAATTCTTGGGAAAAGAAGTCCCAAGTCAAAGGCACCGGTAGCTGAGGACTCCGTAGAACAAACTTCCACTATTCATAAGCTGCTCCCTGCAGAAGAGAAATGGCATAGTGAACCATCTGCTCTGTTGGACAACTAATCTCGTCCAGAACCCTCTTCACCTTTTCAATCCAGAACTCGGCTCCTTCAGATTCTTCCAGAGAAGTCCCAGAAAATTCTTCAGCCATTTCTGGCAGAATTGACAATATGCTGAGCTTCTTGTTCAGCAGCTAGCAAGAGCTGAATTCCATTCTGACCCCTATTAGCCTCCATAGTCTTGGATCTCTCAAAGCTATTCTGAAAAGTAAGAAGCAACCCAAATGATATTAACAAGCAACAGTAGTAAAACATATGCTAGTTCTAGCAGCAATATATGGTGGATGCATTTCTAGAAATACTGTTCATCAGGAAATGTTTTTTTTTCTTGGGTTCTCAAGAGCACATGAGATCAACTAGAAGATGATGCACTGGATACTAATTCAAAAAATCAATTTACAATTTTGGAATCAGGTGCAACTAATTTCTCTACCCCCATGTTTTATTAAAGTAGAAACAATTGTTATCCTTAAACATATTATTCATGGAAATCCAGAAATGAAGAGATCAAAAACAGGGAAAGAAGTCAATTTGACATGCTTATAGACAAACAAGAGTAAAATAAGAGGTTAAAAGCAAATTTCATGCAGATGTAGGCAAAACCTTATTCCTTTGCAGATAAAACTGTCCCTTGAATTCCCAATATAAAGGAAAACATGGCAGGTAATCTACCTCCAATACAGAATAACAAAACACTCGACATCACCAAAATGAAAGATCCAAAATCTGCCAAAGGTCAAATACTCTGGCAAAAAGTTGAAAAATACACACACCTGTCCCCAGAGGCTATGCATCTAAGAAAACAGTATCTCCCGGAAAGTAAAAGCCTCCAAAATTCCACCTCAAATTCTTAATAAGCAAATTGTAACTTGATAGTATCCACAAATTAACTTGCCCAGGTCAAAAAAAGAAAAAAAGGAACAAAACTTTGGTCATGCTAAAAACACGGCAAGGTTCCCTTAGATATATTCAATAAACAAGTCGAAAGTAACAGCTTCTCGTCCCAACGCAAAAGGGTTTATCCCACAATCCCGGAGATCCAAAAAATAATCATAGAGGGAATAATCCATGACGATCAAAGAAAATTAGATCTTTACTCAACAGAACGACAAATCCACGCCACTAGGAAGCTGAAGAACATGAACTCAAACAAAAATTGGGTGCCCACAGCTTTAAGAGATCTTAGCAGAAATCAATGAAAACAAACGCATGCAGTGTAACTTGAGCAACATAGCCGATAGTCGAGAAACAATGAGTAGAAAGAAAGAGAATACTCACCCAAGTGAAGACTGTCATGATAGGCCAAGAAGTGAACTGCAAGACGGATGCCTGATGAGTTAAGTGGCGGTTAGTCCAGAGGCGCGTAAGGGAATAGGAACGACAACGAATATTCAGAGGCCAGCAACGAATATAATGAAGATACACAATAATATAATATTATAATAACAATGATTAGCTAAGAGAGTAATGATTATGATTATTATTAATAATGACTGATTTGTTAAAAATTTTAAGAATTAAAATTTTTTAAATTTTATTTTTAAATTTTTAATTAATTATATTTAATTGTTAAAAATAATAATATAATTAAGTATATTATAATTAAGTATATTTTAATTAATTATATTGAATTAATTAATTAATTAATTATATAGTAATTAAGTATATTTTAATTAATTATTTTGAATTAATTAATTATATTTTGATTAATTAATTAATTATATTTAATTTAAAAAAAACAAGATGTATGTTAAAACATAAGGGTATTTTAATTAATTATATTTTGACTAATTAATTAATTATATTTAATTAAAAAAAGAATATGTATATCACCAGCGTGACAATTGGTGACACTTACTGAGGAATGAAACTCATTCCTCTGATATATGAGGGGTATGGACGATTCCCCAAAAGTGAAATATGCACTATAATTATAATATAAAACCAACCACCTGTATTCATTCCATATCTATTGATTCATTCCCTAGCCCATAAACCAAGCACCTCCTTAATAGTTTTTATGAATTTAATGGAACCTAAAAACGAGATCAAATGACTATATTAGCCCTACCTTTCCCTTCTAGCAAAATTGAACTAGCCATTATTGCCCATTACTGTCTTGGTATCAATGGTGATTATATTTCTCATTTTGTTTTTCAATTGAGCTTATGGCAGTCTGAAAGGAAGAGTAAATAGATTTCCACTCTTTTATGAAATTGCTATGTAGTACATAAGGAGGAATACATTTTTACGATCTTTTAGATTTCAATAAATTAAACAACTCTATTTTAAGATAAAATTTTCTTCTTTCCTCCCAACTGACTAAAGCTTTGTTTGTTAAGCAATAGATTGCATTAGCTGTTAGTTAATTCTATCAGCAGTTAGCTGTTAGTTAATTCTATCAGCAGCTGATTTGACTAGCGAATAATATTAGCTGTTTATTTAAAGATGTTTGGTAAAATTAACTATTTAGTATTAGTTATTTATATGTAAAATAACTTATAAGGGCATTACTTAAAAAATATTTATAAAGACATGAGTATTATATCTTAGTATTTTTTTGAATATTCTTATAAAAATTTAGATAAATCAAAAGAAGTCAACATAATTATTTAAAACAAAGGTTTATAATAATCTAAAAAAGGCATCTAATTGTCGTTAAACTAGAAACAATATTATCATGAATAGTTGTCATCTCCCGAGTTCTCAGTTCTTCAACGTCTTCTTGTGTAGAGTTAACTTCAACATCTTCGAATATATCTGGAGATATAAATTTATAATCTTAATTGATGATGTTAAAAGTCGGGTCTTCTTCTAATATAATTATGCAACGTAAAAGCTGCACAAATTATTCTATTTTAATCCATCAATGAATACTTAAGCATTTTCTCCAATATCTTCCAACAAACCTTAAGAACACCGAAATTCCTCTTAATACAACTTCTCAATGATGAATGAGCTTGATTACAAACTTCTCAAGATTCTTTTGGATTTGCACCACGAAACTCCAATTGATGATATCTTGCCTTTGGGTAAGGTGTCAAATATCCTTCTCTTTCTGAATAGCCTTTGTCAACCAAGATTTACCTAAGTGTCTATAGAGGCAATATAATTAGTATGAATGATATCATAAAAGTCTAAATCATGAATAGTAAATCCTACAAATCTTAAAATTATTTGTCGGTGGTTTCAAAAATTTGAGTCTCAGATTACCGATTATATTAAGGAAAATACGAGAATCATGTGTTGATCCCTTCTAACCTGCTAAAACATACGTGATAGTAATTCAAAGTCACATGTTGCCAATGCATTTGTATTTGTTATTCCTTTCCGTCCTCTATATCACATTTGATCCTCCTTGGCAAAAACTACTGCTATATGTGTACCATCAATATCTCCTATGCAATCCTAATATAAAATAATAATCATAAGATGATAAAAAAAATCATTTTCAACAAAAAATATAATGAAAAGGGAGGGGGAACATATTCAGTTATCTTAAAATGTGGCAAATATCTAGCATCAGTGGCAATTTGTAGTGAAATCTCCTTGAATTTGGGATCTTTTGGTATGGGTATATCCCTTGAAAATCCATTCATGACACTCAAAACTTCCTTAAAAACTCTACTTATAGTTTCACCAAAATTTGAAAGCGCTCTTGGGTATCTCTGTTAAGGGTACGTTTATTTAGGACATACACGAATAAACCCACTTTCTCCAAAATTGACATCCTATCCAAAAGCCTCAAACCATAATTGTTTTCCAAAACCATACATAATTAACAAAATAAATTTTGATTCATCCTAAATGTATTAAAACACGGTTTTTTATGACTATTCAATTATCCAGTCATCCATAGTTCTCCTGTTAGATAGGAAGTCATGCATGGTTCCTTGCATATAGGGTTCAAAAAATACACACCCATATAACCTGCTACCTAAGCCACCAAATCCCAAAACTCATTCTTATTGTCTGAAAATTACTTAATTTATAGAAATTGCATAATTTGCATAATATTATCATCCATGCCTACAAATCAACAAGTAAAATTATATTGTAAATAAACAAGAAACTTATATGTCTAAATATTAAGAAATAAATAATATAACAAATAATAAAATTGTAGATTACCAACAAGATAATATAATAAAAATAAAATAAGCTAATTAAGTTCATAATGTCTCAAAACACACTATGGCAACATAAGTGCACAAATCATAAGAACAATAAACTAAACATAGTAAAGCCTAGAAACTATGTATAATGTTTCTTGTGCTCCTTATGTTCATACATAAACTTAATGTATTCAACTCCTTTTGTATCATATGGTAAACTGAAAAAATTGGACCTTCTTTGTGGATCTTTAATCAAAATGCAAGCAAAGTAAAATTCAGGCGTACCAGCCTCTAAACCGGGCAAAGTATATAGTTTTCCTATAGCATTTGTAACATCATGATGTGATACAACAACACTAGTACTCTTTAATGCACTAATAGTCATCGTGTTTAACATTTTCATAGTAAAGTATTTATCTCCATTGTTGCACTCTGTCTCTATTGAATGAATTGCATCATATTGTTAAGCCTCTCATACATTAATGTAGATCCTCCTACCTTTTTAGTGGAATCAATTCTTGCACTCTTGTTACTTTGTGAATTATCACTCTCCAAAACCCCTTTGCATCTTCTTTTGTCACTCCCTTCATCATGTGTAGCTTGAAGGTTAGCAATAAGAGTAGATGTAGGGATCGGCGTAGGTTCTCTTTACAGCTTTTGTAAATCAGTAGTCACATGGTAATTGTTTAGACCACTAGTCTCATCCATATTATCATGATTATGATAACCTGATAGTTGATGAAGAGCATTATGACTATGAGGTGGAGAAGGAACATACAATTCCTTAACTTCTTGTTGTCCTTGTGAAGGGTCAGCTATAACACAAAATGTAATCTCCCCTTGAGCCAAACATCCAAAAAGTTTATCCAACTTACATTCAAGCTCAGGTTCAAGCCTTTCCTCTTTAAATGTTTTAAAATTGATGTCATTAAAGTCCACTACTCTTCACTGGCACCAATTGTTCCTTTGTCATAGTCCCATCATAATCTCATTTCTTTCCCTTTCAACTGTTTACGGAGACCTCATCTAGCTCTCTTCCAATTAAACCTATTTTTAACTTTATTTTTATCCCAGGGTAAGTTGTTCGCTTTGTGAAACTCTTCCTCCACTTTCTTCTGTGGTAACCTTTGGCAAATAACTCACCTCATTTTTCTTTACTCCTTTGAATATATTGGTTACAAATGTCACAAAAGATAAGAAGTATTTCTTTTAGTAAACAAACTCTGTCTATATCATTCCCCCTTGATTTTCTCCTTTGTTCCCTTTTTGGGATGGTTTCATCTAATCACACAAGATGAGAGAAGATTATAAATTAGTTAATCAATTTGCAACTAGTTTCACTAGTTCATACAAATCAAATCATTATCCAAAAAAGAAAATTTTGTTATTATTTTTGCAAGCATGACCTGATATCATAATACCACAAGCTCATACAAATTAAAACCATCATAATATCACAAGCTCATACAAATCAAATTAAATCAAATCATTATCCAAAAAAAAGAAAACGTAAAAACAAAAAGAATAATAGTACTCTAGTATTAGGAGCGTCAACATTTCTACAATTTGAAATTGATTTTAAAAAAGTATAAAATAAACGTTAAATTTTATGACATTCTTGTCAAATTATTTTAATATAAATTTTTATATGATTAATTATTAATATTTGAAAATTAATGAGAGACCATTTTCAAAATTTCTAATACCATACAATTTTTTAAAATAAATAAAAATTTATAAGTTTTACTCGTTAAAAAATACTAGGCTACCTGTTTAAAAAAGGAAAAAGAAATCAGGAACATGGTAGGGAGTGTACAGGAGGCAACCGAAGGCTCCATGTGTGTATTCAAAAAAAAAAAAACTTTCAGTATTTAGGACTTTCTGAGGTGTTAACCACTCTCTAGTTGTAATGATGATGACAAGAATATTTGGAACCAAATAAATGACAGCACCTTGTAATAAAATAAAAAATGTTCACTTTTATTTTATAAGAGCCACACCACTTATTACCTCAATGGAATCATAGAAAGGGGAAGGAAGTGATGTGGGTCTAAGCTGATGGATTAATAGCAAAAGTTTGGCCACTGATGGGTATGCTTTGTAGATTCAAATTGTAATGACACCTGAAAATTTTGATTTTATGTTTAACCTAGAAAATTTTATTATTCAGATTGTTGATTGTTGGGTAAGCTTTACAATTTATAGCCCTCAAATATCGCAAGTTCATAGGTCATGACTTGTAGTATGTGAAGGGGTTGATCTTACGAGGAAGGTCTAATACTGATGGGTATGCTTTGCAGATTCAAATTGTAATGACACCTGAAAATTTCGTTTTTATGTTTAATCTAGAAAATTTGATTAATCAAATTGTTGATTGTTGGGCAAGCTTTACAATTTATACCCCTCAAATAGCGCAAGTTCATGGGTCATGATTTGTAGTATGTGAAGGGGTCGATCTCACGAGGAAGGTCTAATCCTAGGTTATCTAAGGCTAAGGAAATTAATAAAATGAAAATAAAATTGCACAAAAAAGTAAATACGAGAAAGTGATTATTAAGACATTAATTTGCAAGTTTAACACAAAAAGAAATTAAAATTGAGCAACACGAACATCACAATAGAAATTAACTAAGAAGAGTTACCAAATTATGAGAGAGGGGATTTTCCCGATCATCAATTCTAATCTAGTCATTTATGTATTATTATAGTGTCCATTCTAGACTATCATAGGGTGGATTACTCTCTCTCGAGTTATAATCATTAAACCCTAAATCATAAACCTTAATTGAATTATGAAATTTACAATCTCTCAATTAACAAAAGACCCATAACTCTAATTAGATCTTAAGCCCTCTAATAAACTATCAGGTCTTACACGAGATCTCTATCCGCATAATAATCGATATGATTAATCATGTGGTCTATTGGATCACTTACTCTCATTAATCCAACCCAGTCATGTTATTCAGTTCACCCTTTCGGTTTATTACCGAAATATGCAAGTTCTGCAATTAATCACATCACCCGATCAAAATAGCATAAAAATGACTATATTAACATTGAATCAAGGTAAATCCCAAATGAAAAGTTAAAACATCATCAACAATCCAAGATCCATCATCATCTCATACATTAATTGAACGGAAATAAAGATGGAAAGGAGAACAAACTTGATCGGATAACCCAGGAAGGCAGCAACATCAGAAAACCCGCTTCCTCTCTCCTCTTTTTCCTCTTCTCTCTCTTTTTCTTCTCTCCCTTGAAGTTTTCCCAATATGGCAGAAGTGGAGGCTCAAAAAATTTAGGGCCTTTTTCCCTCTCTATAGTCTTTTCTATTTAGGGTAAAATTTAGGTTTTACCCGGACCCAAAAAGTTTGAAATAACTCCAACAATTTCTAAGTCGATCTGCATCTGTTGTCCTGCAGGCCATGAACGTGGCCACCTAGGCCACGATCATATCCTGTCCATTTTGCTTTACAACTATGGCCCATAAGCCACGATCATGGGCCTGGATCTTCTGCTGGGCTTCCTCTAAATATTCTTTGTTCTTCGATATCTAATCTCAAATACTAACAAACATATCAAGGCACCTCAAATACACAAAATTTAAGCTCAATAGTATGCTTTAACCTATAAAACACCCGAAACACAAATATCTAACTAAATAACACAATCCTAACCTAAACATGCACTAATCATTCAATTTAACAACTAAACACATACTAAACTACCCACTAAAGTATTATGCAATCTACCCCTATCACAAATCCAACTTTATGATGAACAAAATAGATGAAGAGAACAACTTAAGCAAAACAATTTGACACAACATTACTACATTATTACTTTCTTTCAAAGGCAATGTCGTTATAGTTGTTATAAGACTTCAAGTCATGAGTCAAACTTGGTATAGTGCTACAAGAAGTTAGCTATCCTAGCATTTAGATTGATATCACTATGACAACATTAGTTTTTCTTGTTAGTGACATTTAAGGTACAAAAGCCATCATATTGATCTAAAAGGCATATCATGAAAAGTGCATTTTTTTATCAACACAAAGTCAAGACTAATGTGAGGGATTTTCGCACACCATATACCTAGCCTGAGTAAAGTTACAATCACAACGTGGAGTATTCACTAAAAAAATGGGCTACACATACCTAATTTGGTGCAATTTAACCTTAAAAGAACTTATCAAGAGTTTGGTTTGCCAATGAATGCTCAAGATGTACATGCAGTGGAAGATTGATTAAATCATATCTACAAGAAGTTAAATTCTACTTCATGGCAGTTATGAAACAAAGTTAAATTTGTATCCCACAATCAAAATAATGAAATTCATGTCTTTATCGAAATATCATAAATTTTCTTCCTTATTGAGTGTGCAGGTGAGAAGAGGGAAGGGAGAGGATAAACTTACTATCTCTATCTCTCTCTCTTTCTCTCTCCTCTACTCTCTTAGAAGCTTGAATAATTTGAAATTTTTGGCACAATCGTCTTTTTATCTCTTAATTTCTCAATTGTTGGAGTAAAACGCTCTCATAGGAGCATTTTTAAAAACAATAGATTAGGTTTAATCTGCCAACTCAATTAGTTGATTACAAAACATGATTATTAGTGGTTTGACATGGTCAAACAATCAAATGCCTCTTAATCTACCAAAAAATAAGTGACTAGCCATTTACAGGCCTAAGTCTGCTTTTAAAATTTTGTATTTGTTCCTAATCACCTATGAAGAAGGTTTATGAAAAATATAAGTTATGATAATCAAAAACCAAATTAGAGATGTTTTCATCCAACAGTTGTTGCTATGTTTTTTGGAAATGCAGTTTTCGATGAAGTAGTGATTTTTCTAAACTTAAAGGAGAATAAGAATGACTAAAAGAAAATCTACAAGAAACATCCCATTTTTAAAGGCGAGCACCTTATAGAGGATGGAATAAGTTCCTCACCAATTCCCCAATCTGAAGTTAAAAGTTCCTGGCATATTGAAATGCATTAACTATCAACTCAATAAGAAAAACAATTGAAGATAGTTACAAAGGTACATAAACTAAATTCTAAATATACTAACAGAATTTTAATAGAAGAAATAAAAATAGTGAACTGTATATGATTATTAACACAACCTAGTGAAAGTCTTGCTGATGGAAAAGTTTAGAGAGATTTAGAAGTACGCAACCTTACTCCTAACTAATAGAAAGGTTGCTTTCGATAGATCCATATAAATAAATAAATAAATATACAGTAAATATAAAAATAAAAGACATAAAAGATAATAATACTAATAATAAATACATAAAAATAAACAAACAAATAAATATGTATATATATATATAATAAAATTAATATTACAATAGATATAGAGCAAGGTTGAAAAAGAATAGAAAGATAAAATAGATAAATAAATACACAAATAAAGAAGAAGACAAGTAAATAAATAACTAAATCAAACAAGTCAATACAAGAACATATTTAGGCTATATAAGAGAATGTTTAGTTTATAAGTTTAAGCTAAATACAAGACAGAAGCTTTGAAACCTTGAAGATAAAAGATCCATGAGAAAGAAAAAGACCTTTTAAAGTGAAATCTTTTACTCTTATCCTAGTAAGGGAGATTTCTATTAAGGGCCATATCCTTAGTAAACTCCAACAAAGTCATATCATTCTTGATTTGATTACCTCCCCTAATTCTTCTTAGGCCTTTTTTTTTCTCTTACGGTCTAAATACAATCTTCTCGCATATTCTCACTAAAGCATCAAGATGTATCCTCTTAACATATTCAGATCATCTAAGCCTTGTGTCTCTTAATCAAACATAATGAAGGAAAATAATGAAAGAATAGTTTCAACCTTTAATATAAAAAGAGATGAGATTTGGTACCTAATGTAGACTAAATTTGGTATATGTCTCTTAATTTGGTCTTAGGCCTATGTATTAATAAAAAATACTATTCAAAGTGTTAGGGTTGTTATTATAAAAGACATTTCATCCTTTAAATTTAAGATAATTAAGGATGAAACTTCTAGTACCAAGTGTGCAAAGATGATTCCTTAATCAAAATAACCTCTCAGGATTATTAAAGGATCATATTATAATCCTTCAATCATACTACATCAAGGCTATAATGGATAAGTTAACATAGTGCAAATTTTCTTTTTAGATGTTAGTTAATAAGTCTATATAAGCCTGTTATAGATGGGCATTAAAGAAATATCAACCTTTGGGCGTCCATATTAGGTTTCATTGCTTAGGCCTATATGATCAATGTTAATGACTTCATAAAAATCACCTTTTATAAGATTACTTAAGAACATATGTTGTGGAATATAGTTATCCCTCACAATGCATAGGCATTTTCACTATTTATAAGGTAATGAATCATCGATTAATTTAAATCATTCATTCCTATATATAAATGTGGAAGATGTCTCACTTTTTTTATCCTCCAAGAGTTATTGAGAGAGAAACCACCACTACCTCTTATCAGTTTGATGACTTTCTTAAGAAAGAAGCTATATCTATTTTATTTGTGAATCTCCTTTCTTTAACATTAAGATGTTTGACATATTTGTATTTTTTCTAAAGGGAAGACAACCTTTTCGTTTTAAATTTTATAAATTATGGAGAGTAACAAGAATGATAGGAGAACTTCTAGGAGTGAGGCAATAACTTTAATCTCTAATGAATACAGTGATGTAATATTAATAGCCTCCTTATAGCAACCTTATATTTTTTGTCTAATAAGACCATGTCACCCTTTCCTCATAATACTTATGGTCTTTTTAGTGTATCATATGAGTCTAGATCAATTAAGTTTAGGTATATGCTTCACTTATACAACTCTTCTTTGGACTCTAGATTTGGAGACTTCAGCGAGAACTTTAAAGTGTGACTAAAGACAACAAACTTAGGAGAGTAGATTTCATATCCTTGAAGAGTGGAGGATGAAGAGTGTATTGTTACCCCAAGCCTCAAGTTGTGAAATTCGCTTCCTTATCCATCCTATAATCCTTTAGATCATTAATGTTATAAGCATGAATCCCATCCTAATACATCTTTATGCATGGAGCTTGTTAATCATATTCATGATTACTTATTTCATTTGGGAAGAGCCCTTTAGTCTTGAGCTATTTAAGTTTATGCACTAGTGTAAATCTATTAAAACATAGAGCAAATGATACAACTTGAGCATGAGGAGTAGGTGTTGCTTATTAACAGTTCCTCACAAGCTAAATGAATAAGAAAAGTTTTGATATTGTCAAACAAGGTAGGTCTATGGTTTTTTTAAGTTGCTTAAAGAGGATTAAATAAGAGGTTTACATTATGGATAAGAGTAATACAATCCTAAAGTTTCTATTTCAAAAACTAGTTAATCCAGCCTGCCCTCTTGCACCTCGAGAGACTCTCCTTCGTTAGTGTAGTTTGATCTAATCAAAGGTCTCTTATCCAACCATGAATCTCAACCTTCTTATCCCTCTCTTGTTCACTCATCCCAACCAATGAAGAAAGTTGTTGCTCTCTTTTTACCAAATACGTCATTTAGTATAAGGAGACTGATAAATAGGCTAGTTGGGGACGAAGACCATTTCTTCCCCAACTTTAACCTGAAGAAGATTGATACTATCTTTAACAAGGTTGGAGTGAGTTTAAGATTGTATGTTGGATGGTGATCCCTAAGGAAAACTAAAGGTTGGTAGAGATGGATATTGAATTAATCTATATTTTCTTTTAGAGATATCTTGCCAGCATAAGTTTACTTATCTTAACAAGTTTATCATTTATTTTTACACATAGGTGAGTATTTTCTATTATTAGGCTATCATTTCTATAGTCACGAGCTATAAAAAGGTGTACAGAGAATTTGATAGATTTGCCAAGGAAAGGGAATAAGCTAATGGTACCACCTTGAAGCTTATAATGACCTTAAGGCTTTCAAGAATGAGAAGAATTTTGTTGCATAACAATTATTAAATTACCTTAACAAGTTAAAGAAAGGGAATACAATACTGGAGGATGAGGTGGTAGGCTTGAGGGTTAAGATATTAATATAGATGTAGGCACAAAAGTTCCAATTGATGAATTTAAGTTTGACATAATTGAATATTATTATAGTTATCAAATATTTTAAGACTTGGAATTACACTAATTTCATTAGTATGATGATGACAAGGTTTAAGGTCTATATGAACGCTGTATAGAAGAAGTTATATATCCATGTTTTACAAATCTAGATATTATTAATGCTTTCACACAGTTTAAGCCAACTCAAATGATAAGTGTGAAATGCATCATATTTTAGGGTATAGTTTGATATGTGTTTATATGTTTATTCGATTGTTTAGTATGTGTTTTTTGTAGAATTATATTAGTTTGTGAATTATTTGTGTTTAAGAGTTTTTATGGGTTAGTAAAAGCATTTGAGCTTAATTATTATGTCTTTGAGGTATCTTGATGTATTTGTTAGTATCCAGGGTCAACAGTGAAGAATGGAGAAGTTTAAGAGAGACTTGGATCGAAACAACGTCCCACGAACGATCGTGGTAGAATCAAGGGAGATAGCCCACGATCGTGGCCAAATAACCACGATCGTGACAAAAGCATAAGACTTGACCCACGATCATGGCTTGCATGCCACTATAATGATAGAAAGCTTACAAGTGTCCTACGATCGTTGTTGGCCCCCGTTACCGGAGCCCAACTCTCTTGCTTAAAATCGTGAAACTTTAGCGTGTGTGTAACCTTGAAGGGCTATAATTTTTTTATTTTTTATTTTATCTTTCAATCCATATAGAAACGTCCTAAATTCAATTACAATATCTTCAATGTTGAGCCCATACTCACCAACCATCATGCTTGAACTTATTTCCACTACGCGTACACCGAATTTGGAAAACTTAAAATCTTAAAGTTGGAATTCCAATTTGACTTCATCATATAAAACATAGCCCTATG
>JANZLC010066186.1:0-13397 GCA_026413385.1 Erythroxylum gracilipes
GTGAACTAGAGGAAGAGGTTTACATGAAACAACCTGAAGGATTCTCCTCTAGTGATGGTGAGCATTTAGTCTGTAAGGTTAATAAATCCATATATATGTTAAAACAAGCCTTCCGGTAGTGGTATTTAAAATTTCATAAGGTTATCACTTCATTCAGTTTTGAAGAGAATATAATGGAAAAATGTTTATACAAGAAGGTCAGTGGGAGTAAGACTTGTTTTCTTGTGTTATACGTAGATGACATTTTACTTGCGACTAATGATAAGGGTTTGCTATATGAGGTGAAACAATTTCTCTCAAAGAACTTTGATATGAAAGATATAGGTGAGGCATCTTATGTCATTGGCATTAAGATCTATAGAGAAAGATCTTGAGGCATTTTGGGTTTGTCTCAAGAGACCTATATCAACAAAGTTTTAGAGAGATTTCAGATGAAAGATTGTACATCAAGTGTAGCACCCATAGTGAAGGATGATAGATTCAGTTTGCATCAATGCCCGAAAAATGATTTTGAGTGGGAACACATGAAGAACATTCCATATGCTTCAGCTGTTGGAAGTTTTATGTATGCTCAGGTCTGCACCCGACTTGACATTGCATATGCTATTGGAATATTAGGAAGATATCAGAGTAATCTAGGTATTGACCATTGGAAAGCTGCGAAGAAGGTTATAAGATATCTTCAGGGCACAAAAGATTGCATGCTTATGTACAGGCGAACTAAGAGCTTGGAAGTAGTTGGATACTCCGATTCAGACTTTGCTAGCTGCATTGATTTAAGAAAATCAACATCTGGTTATATTTTCATGCTAGCTGGTGGAGCTGTATCTTGAAGAAGTAACAAGTAGACCCTGATTGCTACTTCCATTATGGAGGCTGAGTTCGTATCATGTTTTGAAGCCACCTCGCATGGTATATGATTGAAGAGTTTCATATATGGACTTAGAGTTGTTGATTCAATTTCTAAGCCGTTAAGGTTGTATTGCAACAATTCCGCTGCGATTTTT
Source organism: Erythroxylum gracilipes (assembly GCA_026413385.1). NCBI lineage: Eukaryota > Viridiplantae > Streptophyta > Magnoliopsida > Malpighiales > Erythroxylaceae > Erythroxylum > Erythroxylum gracilipes. The sequence goes on from JANZLC010066186.1 coordinate 1,008, forward strand.
ATAGCTAAAAATAACAAGAGTGAAAGTCAAAGTAAGCATATCGACATTAAGTAGTTAGCCATAAGAGAACGTGTTACGGAAAGAAAAGTTGTCATAGAACACATTAGCACTGATTTGATGATTGCGGATCCTTTAACTAAAGGCATGCCACCTAAGCAGTTTAAGGATCATGTAGTGTAAATGAGACTTGGTTCCATAATGTGATTTTTGTTGTACATTTGTTGCTTCAATGAAACTCTTATTTAGTTTGATATTTTCTCATATATTTTGTGCATACATATTTTGATTGGTTTTGAGAAATGTCATTTAATTTGGACCTAGAATAAACATATGGTTTATTCATTAAGTTTAAGGGTTAATAATGAGAAATTTTATATATGTAATATATGGAAGATAATACTCACTATATGAGGACATATCGCCATGATTCATATATTTGATTTTTTGTTATGTTTGTGTTTGGTTAAATGGACCCGGTGGGAGAATGTAAGATTTTGAAAATTACTTAACCTTCCTACTGTCCATGTCATGGCCCATTTAATGCATTGACCCTTAACACACGCATACGTTAACGCACATGCTCTACCGGTTACCTCCTCCATGATGGGCAGAGGTGTTAAGAACCGTTTAAAACAAGTTTAGGTCCCTATCCTTGTATTCACAACTTTACACCATCGTTACGTGAAAAGCAAGAGAATAGAAGATTCAAACACAAAGACTTTGCTGGATCATCGGTGAGCAATAGCTAGGGGTGTGTTTTTCCATTAAGTTTCCATTGCTGTATACATTATTAATATGCATGTATCTTTTACGTACTGTTATTGTATGAGATGCATGTACTGCCATGATTTATTTCACCTCACTGATAACAACCGAGTTCCTAAAATTGTTCTTAGAACCTCGATTGCAGGTATGTGACAACTTTCTTATCAACCTGGAAAGCCTTTGCCAGGAAGTCACTGGGCATATCAGGATTGGACCCAAAAACTGCATCAGCAATGGTTATGACACCAGGGTTCTGACTACTCAAGGCAGCAATTGCGGCGGCGTTTGTGGTTCCCACGTTTCTCTGGTAATGAATGAGACCGACAGGGAATACGAACACGTCCCCGCCTTTGAGGACCTTGCTGAAGAGCCGATATTCGGGGCTTGACGTGATGAATCCAACCTCCAGTGTTCCTTCAAGGACTGTCAAAATCTCGGAGCCCTGAGGGTGTATGTGCGGAGGGTTGATACCTTGTGGTCCGAAGTCTAGACGTGCGAGTATGATGCCAAGAGTGTTGAGTCCTGGCAATTGAGCTACTGTAACTGGGGTTACAGCTAGTCCCATTGGATTTGATGTGTTTCCTGGTCTTAGAAGTCCACTGTAGTAGAAATCATTAGCTTGGACCATCTTTGGGGACTTGCAAACTAAGCCATTCACTAGCACTGCAAGCACAAGAACACGAGAAAACAATTTAGAGAACAGTTAGTAGCTATTTTATTAAACACAACAAGAAACGAGAAAAAAAAAACAAAAACAAACAGGGCCTAAATTAATTGAAACAATTGAAAATTGATTTATCTACTATGTTTTGTGTATAAAGTGTAAACCTCTGCTGCTAAGGTCTGCTACACATAAATCCTGAAGAGAGCTTGGATCTGATGCCAAGGCAAAGGAGAAAAATATTGCCAAGAAGAATCCTAATTGGAGAGTAGAAGCAACCATCTTAAGATGTCTATGGTTTGAAAATGCTAATAGCAAACTTGAGTTGATAAGATCGTTGTTGCTTTGACATAAAATCCTATATATATATGAAAATGAGACTTGATGGATTTATGTTTTGACACAAAATCCTAACAAATTTCAATTTTTGAACAAGAAAAATATCTTACTCCTTATGGCCTAATCGATATATTGTGATATAGGCCTCATCTTCCACAAATCCAAACAAAATTCGAATTAGTGTGATAGTCAACTCCCTGTAACAGTTCTATATATTCCCATTCCCAATAGTCAACTCCCGATAACAGTCCTATATAGTCCCATTCCCTACCCATCACTCAGTAGACCTGTCTTCTAGGAATTTGAATGCCATGCAGAGCCAACTTTCCTTGATCCAAAGTCAAAGTTTTCCTTTTTCTTTTTTTTCTTTTTTTCTCCTACTTCTTTAGAGTAACCTATTATTGATTTTCAAGGTTGAGATGTGACCGACCCGAGTTCCAACGCTCTGAAGCATCAATATAAAATTGTGCCTTTATTCCATTGATTACGTATAACGTAACTTAATTGACCTCAACCAAAGGCACAATGAGTTTCTGAATGTTTTAAAAATTCACTACTTGTCCAAGCATTCAAAAATAGAGCTATTGAGAATCCAATTTCATAGATAATTTATGTTTTACTCATAATAATATTATGTTTGTCCTATTTATTTCAATCTTAAGTTAAACTATGATCTTTAATTGGGATGTATGTATCTACCTATCTTACATTATTTGTTTACCACTATAATTATATCCTTTGTATAAAAATAAGTTATATATTATTCTCCCTTTGAAGATATTGGGTACTATGCATATATAAACTTATTGCCTATGTAAAATATTAAGAGCTATTTCTCTTAGATCAAAGCATTCTAGGATATAACCAATGACAACCAAATTTAATATTGATAAGTTCAACAAGAATAGTTTTTTATTGTAAAAGTTGAAGATGAAAATTATTTTCACAAAAGATAATTGCTTCCCAACCTTTATTAGAAGTTCGTTAGACTTTATAAATAACACCAAATGGAATGAAATGGAAGCAAATATTGCTAATCTTTTTATAACTTGAACTTATGAAGTTTCATTAAGTGTAAAAGAGAAGGAAATATCAAAGGATATAAGATGATCTCATAAAGCTGTAAAAGCTCTGATAACTCAATAATAAAATTTTTCTTAAAAGAAATATTTATACTTCATGGATGTCATAATCCACTTGTGACCGAGAACATTGATAATTTGACTACTTTATTATCTCATATCTTAGCATCAGATTATAGAACAGAGCCATATAAACATATTGATCTATTACTTCATAATCTACTAGATTCGTATGATCAACTCATAATCAACTTAACTAATAATCTTCTCATAAATTACCTATTCTTGATGATATTGTAGGCATAATTCTATAGAAAGAAAATCAACACAAGAATAAGGAAGACAAGCGGTTTGGTTCATAACAAGTCAAAGCCTTGATGGTGACAAGAGAGAGATTAATAAAATGTGACCTAAGTGAGAGCTAAACTTATAGAAAATCAAAATCAAGAAGTAAGAAGAACTAAAAATGTTACAATTATTGCAAGAAGGGCCATTTGAGAAAGGATTATTAGAATTTAAATAAGAAATATCCTATCCTTAAGAAAATTATACAACTACTTTACATGATGACAATGCTCCGTGTTGTGAAATAATAACAACAATTGAAAAGCGAAAAGTTGCTACTTGATATATGACTCTTCGACTCAAGAGCTAATTTTCACATTACATTTATAAGAGAATGGTTCTATCATTATGAAAATAAGTAAGGAGGATTTTTGTGATTATGATTATTCTCTAAAGTGTGTTAGTACTAGAACCATCAAGTTGAAGGAGAATTTGTTATCTCTAGGAGGACAACAAGATGATCTTAGATGACAAATAAAAATTGTCAAACAATATTTAAAGATAATTCAAGGCATGCTTATACTTATGAAGGGAGAAATATAGGTACAAACTTGTACAAGTTAAAAGGATAGACATTGCTAAAAGCAAAAGTATCGATCACTTTTAGTCTAAGGAAAAGATCTACAATGTTATTACATTAGAAACTTGGAATTATATTTAAATAAGGAATGAAGATCCTTCTCAAACTTCATAGGCTTATAGAAGTATCACCACCCTTTTGTGAGCATTGTGTTATAAGTAAGCAAATATTGTATAAAATTTAATATATCAAATTCCAAGATTGTTCAAGAATTAGTTTATTTTGATACGTGGCAAGCATCAATTCCATCTTTAGGATGATCAAAATACCTTGTGTCTTTAATTAATGATTACTTTAGGAGGTATTAGGTGTATGTTATCAAGTGTAAAGAATATATGTTCTCGATCTTTAAACTTTTCAAAGTGTGCATTGGAATTGATTATGATAAAAAAGATCAAGTGTATAAATAATGGAGAGTATAGCATTTTGTAAGTGAGAAGGCCTTAAAATAAAATAATTGTTGTAACTCCTCGACAAAACAAAGTGATATAATGAATGAATTGAATTACATAAAAAAAGGGTAAGAGCAATGTTAAGAGCTACAATCCTAGATAAGGCTTATTCAAAAGAAACCATAAAATTATATCCAAAATTCAAAAGATACTTATTCTTGGGATATGTTAATAGAGTGAAGGGGTACTTTAGTAAGATCTTGCTACCCACAAGGTTATTATCATTAAGGATGGCACTTTTGTAATAAAATAAATTAAAAAGAAAATAAGAAGACAACAAAATTTTATAAAGAATTTTAGAGACTATAATAAATGTAGGAAAGTAATTTTAACAAAAGGCTTCTTTTTTTTGACATTAACAAAAGGCTTCTTCTAGAGCACCACCAGAGCAAAATGTATAAGAATTAGTTGAGTCTAGAAATTTATAAATTCCTTATTTACATCACTGAAAGGACCATTAAATTAGCAAGAATGTTATATAATGAAGGATTATATAGCATACTATCATTTAATAGAGGATAGGGAGACAATAAATCTTTAAAAAGATCTTAATAATTTAGTTTCTTTTTAGTTAATGATATAAATATAAGGAGAAATTAAAGCATTTTCCACAAAAAAACAAAACTTTAGACCTTATACCACAACATAAAGAAGGAAGCCTATTAATAGTAAATGGATCTTCAAGATTTAGTGATGATTAAGTGGAACAATACCGTACAAGATTATTGTGAAATGATATTCTCTAAATTTAAGGAATTGACTTTAATTAAATATTCCATGGTTATTCAACTCATTATATATGTGATGTGTTTAACTTATATATAGAACAATTAGACATGAAAACTACTTTTCTTTATAAATATTTTTAAAAAGAGATCTATATGATCCAATTAGGAGGTTTTGAAGAAAATAGAAAGAAGAACTTATTATATATATTGAATAAACCTCTATTTGGTCTTAAGTACGTGTTTTGAGGTATAAGTACAAAAGATTTTATTCTTTTATCATGATCATTGGATACAAAAATAATGATGACAATTGTATATATTTTACGAGGTTGGTAAAAATGATTTTATTATCCTTTTAGACGAAATAATTAGTTGAAAGCTCCAACAAATATCACATTGAAGAAATAAAGGTATAGTTAGAAAAATTGGAATAAAGAACTTAAGACTAGCCAACTAGATTATAAGGATACATAATTACTACATAACTAACATAAAGATTTCGAATGCTTAGAAAAACTACTCAATAAAGATTTTATGAAGCTTTGATATGTAAAACTATAAGTTAATGTATACCCATCTTCCTATTAAGTTTAATGTATCCTCTAGTATGATCCCTAGTGACTATAAGAATATAGAGATATCATAAGTACAATATGTATCTGTATTGGGAAGTTTAATATTCATCATAATTTGTAAAAGGTCAAACAATGCACATGCACTTGGAGAGGTTAATCACTACACAAAGAATCCTAGTTGGGATCATTAGAACATAGGATCCTAATATATATTAAGGAGACCTCTAAAGTTGCATTACAATAAGAAGGATCGAACTTTATTGTCAAAGAATATTTTGAATTTGGTTATGCAAGTAATTTTGATACAATCCAATCGATTATATATTATATATTCGCGCTTGTTGATAGGAATGTAAGATAGGTCATAGAGTTACAATCAATAATGGGTATGGTGTCAATAGAAGCATATGATATATAGCAATTACCTAAGCTAGTAAAGAAGTATTATAGTTGAAACTGATGTTAAAAGAACTTAGGCAAAGCAACATAAGGTTATTAATTTTCAATAGCCAAAATGCCTTATATCTAGTAAGAAATTTAACTTTTCATTAAAAAATCAAGAAATGTGAGTTTAATTTTACTATTGTGAGAAAATGGAGGAAAGAACTATAGATATGCAAAAAGTTCATACTAAAGATAATCTAGCATATTTTATAACAAAAGAAGTTAGCAGTGAAAAGTTTGTTTAATCGTCATGCCACCAAACAAAAATTATAGGCAACATGACAATAATAAGGTAGTGTGAGAATTGATTGGTTCTCAACTAAATCTTTGAATAAAAGATTATAAGAAAAATTAGCTTAAATTTATTTGTGAATGAATTTTTTTACGTATATTAAAAAACAAAATTTTGTTAAAGAAAAATAATTTTTGAAGAAGAAAGATTATTCATGAAAAAATTTGGAGGAAGATAAATAATGCATAGTAACAAAGCAAATATAAGAATATGTGGTAATTAAAGCAAATCGAAATATATGGTTATAATTAGTTTGATTCACTTATAAATACTCATTTATTTTTTATTTCAAATGAAAAAAACAAATTCAAGTATCCAATATTAAGGATAATAGTTAGGTCTAAGCCAGCTTAAAGTTAATGAGCCATACCTTTGAAACCTAAATAGTCCAACCTCCCATCCAAAATGACATTGTTTTAAGTAGTTTAAACTCAACCAAGCTCTAATATCAGAGCTTAGAAGATCCAACATCATGAATTATACTTTATAAATTAATATTTAAACTTATAATTAACTAATCAGTAAGTGCTTGTATTATAACTTAAATTTTACTCACAATAATATTCCATATGTCTTATTTATTTAATTTCAATTAAGTAATAATTTTGCTTTATCCATCTAAGGCTAAAACGATATCGTTTTGAGTAGTCTGAACTCAAACAAGCTTTAATAATAAAGCCTAGATAGATCAAATATTATAAATTATACATTGTAAATTTAAACTAATTATGACTAATAAATTCTTAAGTGTTTGTATTATATATTTTACTGATAATAATATTTCATGTGCCTTAGTTATTTTAATTTTAATTGAATAATAATCTTGCCTTATTCGTTTAATCATTACAACTCTAAAACATTTTTTTAATTTCTTTTATGAAAGTTATAATGATCTTATTAGAGATGAAAATCCCCTTTAAGACTATTGTGAATTATTAATGGTCGCATCTCCCTTAATGGTTGTTCAATTAAGTTGGTAACAAACTAAATGAAACGTAATTTTTATTCAAAGTGTTCTTTCTCTGCAAAATGAGGCTAAATTAGTTGGAGGTAAAAATATGACTCCTTTGATGGAAAGAGTATCGCAGTAGTCAACACTTCCTCACTCATTATCAAAGGGAAAAGTATTCTGGTCACGTTATAATATTTTCATTTGTCTTCTTAGTGAAAAATAAATACAAAGACAAATACGAACCTTTACCATTCAATAAATTAAACACATATTTCACTAAAGCTTTTGGTTAATACATTATTACATTAATTAATTAGACGGTTTCAACAACTCGCATGTTAATATGGGGAGTCAAAGAATCCAATAGAATAAAAATCCATAAGCTTCATACTTTTGTTTATATTTCTCTTCCTTATCATTAACTTTTGGCTATTTCCTTTTCATATCTTTCAATAACATTGAAGCCAAAGTGTTATTCGACTTTAATGGAAATCAACCATGATACTGTCTTTTATTATTATATTAAACAACAATAGAACCAACAACAAATAATACACTGGCACACTTCACGCATGCAATACACACACAAACAAATAGACTAATGAGGACTAATCTGCTCTGCTTTTTGTTGCCGTCTAGAATTTTGTTTGCAACGAATAGACAGTATTCAAATCCAGTTGGAAAGCCTTCGCAAGAATATCACTAGGGATATCCGGGTTTGACCCAAACACTGCTTTTGCAATAGTTATGACTCCAGGGTTTTGGCTGCTTAGACCTGCTTTGGCTACAGCGTAATTGTTTCCCAGGTTTCTCTGGAAGTGAATGAGTCCCATAGGGAATATAAAGACATCACCTTTATTCAGAACCTTCTTAATGAGACGGTTCTCAGGGTTTGATGTGATGAATCCAGCTTCAATAATGCCTTCAATTACAGTAAATATTTCGGTAGCACGAGGGTGCAAGTGAGGAGGATTAAGACCCCTAGGTGCAAAGTCAATGCGAGCTAAAGAGATGCCGAGAGTGTTAAGTCCTGGTATTCTGGCCACATTAACTAGGGTAACCAAGGAACCTACTGCGTTCGATACGTTGCCCCTCAAGTGAAGTCCACTAGTGAAGAAATCTTCAGCTTGAACCTTCGTTGGGTCCTTGCAAGCAGCTCCATTCACGAGAACTGCCAAGCAACAGTATAGAAGCCAGGGAACAGATATCCATCAGCTTTTCTCGCATACTATATTAGCAAATTAAAGATTTAACAATAAAACTTAACACATGCACATTCATGTACCTCCGCTTGTTTCATCAGCAACACAGAAATCTTGAAGTGGGCTTTGGTCAGAAGCCAAAACAATGGAAGCCGAGATAAAAAGTAAGAAACCAAGAATGAAAATGTTGGTAGCCATTAGTGAGCTAATTATGGGTCGAATTTTCTGTGGCAGCTAGCTACTCGTACTTCTTGCTGTGGAAACGAGAGTAAGGATTACTATATATATAGTAAAGTGGAAAAGTAAAACTAGGATAAAGTTTGGGAATACAACGAATTAACCCAGTTGTTAGCAGTTGAACGAGTCCTTCTTTGATATATATAACTACAACTCCGCGTTATAACTGTATACATACATTTTACAATTGCAAGCCCCTTAGTTATCCATGGTATGGAATGGTTCAGAACCCCCGGTTTGCCGGCCATGATTTCTTTTCTTTTTTCACACAAAACAATATAATCTTTATTAAATATGGGCAATATTATTGTTCTGAAAGTGTCAAAGAGTAGGATGTGTAATTGCTATATTCTATTATATTTATTATGGTGCTTTCGAGCTAGCTATCTAGGTAATGACTTGATAATACTGTGAAAGAAGGCATCATTACATGTGTGTGTATATTTGTTAATGAAGTTTCCTAGTACTTGTTATATTTGTGATAAATTAGGTCAAGTTGAGGAGTTTTCATATGATAAGACGGTTCCACTCTGTTCATACATAAACTTTTTCTAAAACCAGCATATCCAACCTGCAGGCAAAACAAAACAAAGAGGACACTGAACGAACAGAAGAGACTAATTGAGAACCGACATAAACACAATTTACAATGTATGATTTGAAAATTATGTCCCAAGCATGCAGCAGATGTTCCATTAGTAGCTTCTGTGATTGCCCGTCACCATTTAGGAAAAAGGTTTATATGTCATATAGCTCTTAGGTGAAATACGTGTCCACTCTCGCTACCGAAAATTTTTGGCTTTGATACGCCATAACTCCATGTTCTGTACAGCTCTGGTTTGAAACTAGCGAGTTCGATTACTCTTGAATAGAAAGTTGACCGTGTTCTCGGTAATATTCATGTTTAAAATCCCTTGTTGACATAAGACACTTCGATCCATTACAACATTTATTTTCTTATCTACAGCGCTAGAGATGAAGTGGTAATTGACTTGTTAATTGAGTTGCTCAATGATGCATTACTTGTTGGACACAAAGTACCCCAATCTTACTATGATGCAAAGAAATTATTAAGGGATCTCGGATTAGGATATATATCAATATATACCTGCTTGTAAGATTGTATTACATTTTGGAAGGACAATAAAGATCTTGAAGAGTGTCTCATTTGTACAACATCAAGGTGGCGATTGGATGATGGGAGAGGGAAAAAGATACCGAAAAAAATCTTAGGATACTTTCTAATTAAACCATGACTACAGAGACTTTTTATGTTAACAAAAACAACAGTTGATATGAGGTGACATAAAGAGAAACGCATAAATGATAATATTATGCGTCATCCAGTAGATTTAATGACATGGAAAGACTTTCATAAAAAGTTTCCATTGTTTGCACAAGATTGTTGTAATGTTCGACTTAGTTTAGCCTCGTATGGATTTAATCCTTTTGGTAATATGAGTACTTTGTATAGCATGTAGCGGTAATTCTAGTGTCATACAATTTACCATCTTGGAAGTGTATGAAGTAGCCTTTCATGCTACTGTCTTTGCTTATTCCAAGACCTATTGCTCCTCGTAAGGATATCGATGCATACATGCAACTATTAATTAATGACTTAAACGATCTATGAAAGGTTGGATTAGAAATATTTGATGTTGTTTAAGGTGAAACATTTATAATGCATGTGATTATTCTATGGACTATAAATGATTTTCCAGCTTATGAAAATTTGTCTAGATAGAGCACTAAAGGGTAGATGGCTTGTCCTACGTGTAACTATCAAACTTATTCGACGAGGCTACGAAGTAAAATATGTTATACATGACATCGTAATTTCTTAGAACATGGGCATAGATGGCGGAGAAGCAAATTATCTAATGACAAAGTAGAATTGGTTGCTGCTCCTTTGCAGTTGTTTGGTGATGATGTGGTTTTTCAGCTATCACAAATAGGTGACATTACATCTGACAAACACTTAAGTAATGGAAAGCGAAAGCGAAATGTTGTTGAGCTTAATTGGAATAAAAAAACATATTTTCGATTTGCCATAGTGGATGGAATTGCTATTAAGGCATAATCTTGATGTGATGCATGTTGAAAAAAATATTTGTGAGAATATTTTAGGAACTATAAAGGGAATTGATGGCAAATCGAAAGACACAATTAAGGCTATACTAGACTTGCAAGACATGAATATAAGAAAAGATTTGCATTTGAAAAGAAGAGATGATAGGTCATGCATTATTCTACTAACTTGTTATAACATGTCAATAAAGGAGAAGCAAGCTTTTGTCAATTTCTTAAATCAATCAAGTTTCCTTATGGGTATGCATCTAATATAGCTCATTATGTGAATGTTAAATTAAGAGGGGAAAGTAACGGGGTAGAAAAGTCATGATTGTCATATACTTCTGTAACGATTACTTCCTGTTGGAATACATAGGTGTTTGTCAAGGGATGTGTCCGATACTTTGGGTCAAATGGGTAAGTTTTTTAAGAAATTATGTTGTAAGACACTTAAAGTTGAAGATCTTGATAAAATGGAAAAAAGACATATCTTTGATTCAACGTAAGCTTAAGCTAGTATTCCCCCCAACAATTTTTGATGTTATGGTGCATTTGGTAATTCACTTATCATACAAAGCAAAACTTTGTAGATCGGTTCAATTTCAATGGATGTTTCCCGTCAAAAGGTATTTTATATCAACTTCTACTTTTTTTCTTAACTTATTAGTTGGTAACAATTGTTAATGTTTTATATTTTGTTTAGATTTTTATGTTCTCTCAAGCGATATGTATGTAATAGAGGTCAACCTAAATGATCTATTGCAGAGGCTTATATGGAAAATGAATGTTTAACATTTTGTTTGATGTACTTACATGACATTGATACAAGATTTGATAGACCAAAAAAGTAACTTTGATTTTGATCAAGATAGTGGCTTGTCAGTTTTCTCTGAAAAAGTTAGGCCGCTTGATGTTAGAAAATAAGTGGAGTTAACTAAAGACGAATACAAAACTACCCATTAGTATATTTTAAACAATTGTGATAAAGTTGATATATATATATGGAGTATGTATATTACCTTTGATTCAAATTTTATATTTAATTTTTTTATTCAATCTAAATTCCTAACCTCTGTTAAATTTTTTAAATAAAGAGCACAAAGATTCGATTCGAAATAAAGGGATTGCTAATGTTGAAGAAAGACATAAGCTTAAGTTCCTATCATGGCTTAGGAATCAAGCAAGTTATTTGTTGATGGAATATTATGAACTTATGACAATTTATATGTCAGATTAACCTATAATTTCTTTTTGATCCTACAAATGATATAGTTACATAATCGTAACATGCAAGAGGCGACAATAACATTATATTCCTTGTCATGTAGGCCTCATATGTGTAGGAAAAAATACATAGGTTGCATTCTTAATGGGGTTAGAATTCACATACAAGATCGAGATAGTCGACTTAGAAGTCAAAATTGTAGGGTTATCATTAAGGGATGTCATGACGACAATTTTATTGACTTCTACAGTGTCATCTGTAACATCCCGTTCCTATATGAAGGGTTAGGACCCGAGATCTTGGTACTTGTGAGCTAAAAAGGAAATTAAGACAATGCATTTTCTTGTTCATGCATCATGTTAGCATATGCATATAAATATGAAATGTTTTCGTATAAAAAGTGGTACATGCATTCATTGACAATTACCGGGTATAATTGTT
>JANZLC010066228.1:0-13392 GCA_026413385.1 Erythroxylum gracilipes
CACATATTCAACTTCATTTTTGCTTTCGTCTCACTTCTAACTTTCACCTTAATTCTTCCTATTTCAAAATCTCTTATCGACCAAAGACACCGTAGCTAATCATGAATCTATCCACATTTTTCACTCTCTACTTTACTCTTGTCTATCATTTTTAGGTTCAAGAACTTTCATTCATTGGTTCTTTACTTATGACTAATCACCAAAATTTCCCCTTCAACAGCTTTAATCTTTCACAAAAAGTTTGGGGTCCAATAGTTCTTTCTTATTTTGAAATGTTTATTAGTTCTCATAACTGCCTTATTAATATCTTGGAGTTTTTACAAATAAGGAGTTGATTTCATTCTTGATTACCTTCATTTTCCTTATGCATTTAGAAGTTTCAAATCCTTCTATCTGACAGATTTCCCCTTCAAAGTTAGGATTATTTGCAAGGTGATTGAATAATTTAAATGAAAGTTTTCCTAATTTTGAAGTGGACTAGAAAATGATCTCTATTGGTGTGTGGTTTAAGCAAAGTGGAGTATTAAAATGTGCCTTCCTTGATTTGAAGCATTCCAACCAATTAGAGTTTGTGTGTTATTCTAATAATAATGTTGACCATTGTATCTCATATTGTAAATTCTAGGTCATTTATGTAGTTCTTTGATTCATTTATATAATGTCTCAAAATGATCCCTCTATCTTATTTTTAAAAAAGTTCAATTAAAATCACCTAGAATTAACCAAAGGGTTTTAGTGCTAGTTTTTATAGATTTCGATCCTCCCAAAACTTAGAGAAGTCATATGTTATGTTGATAATGCTTGCAAAATAAGTTAAAGCAATTAGAAGATCCTAAATCATTTAACAGATATAAATGTGTCACTTCTCATATTAGTGACACATCTATATTAGTCTCATTATCTTTTGATAATGTGTGGCCTTCATGACATGTACATCCTAATTTTTCCTTGAATTTTTATTCGAGATCACATTTTTATAACATGAATTAACATGGAGATGGTTAAGCATTCTTTTCTTTTCCGAACTACATTAGCCAAATAGCTTACCCTATTGACATGATTTCTCCCTTGTTAACCCCCTTTGAACTTTATTAGCCTTTTCTATTGTATAAACCACGTTACATACTTTTAAACCTAACCAAATGTCCTACTAAGCCCTAAGCTAGTGGAAAATTTGTTGAATGTTGAGTATGTGGATGTACAAAATTTTAAGTATGGGGGTATATATATATATATATATATATGTGTGGGTTGGTTATAATTTTGGGATATTATTTTATGTCTTATCATTGAAATTTCCATGGCTATGTAGTTTCTTTTAATTTTTACAAGAGAAAGAAAAAGAAAGAAAGAAAAGAGAAAAGCAAAAGAAAAGAAAAGAAATAAAGAAAAGAGAAAAGCGAAAGAAAGAAAGCATAAAGAAAAAAAGAATTTTTTAAAATAAATGTATCAAGGAGGAAGTGCATATGTGTTTAAAAGTTGTTTATAGTTAATGCATCCTCCTAAAGTTATATTGAATGGTTTATTTGAGTAGTTAAATATGAGGTAGATGTTGGCTTGGAAGGTTCACTCATTGTAGTTTAATGTATTATTATTGTTAGAGAAGTGCTCTAAAGGCAATCGCCTTTAGCACTTATTGTACAAATCTTTATGATTAATAAAAGGCATTTTCGTTAATTTGATGTTCATGTTATTTACGAATTGATAATGATCTTAAATTGAATTAATGAAGTCCTCGATACATTACATAGCATGAATAAAATCATGATGAGACCATGATAATGAGATTCCTATTAGTAACTAAATTATCCATAGTCATAGGATTAATGAGATGGGACATTATTAATCCAGACATACTAGCACGTGTTATACTCCTTGATTGGATCAAGCAGTGGATCTCATAAGCTGTAAGCATGAGTTGTTTAGAGTTAACATATGGATACTTACTAAGAGTAGTAATTACATTAGATGACCTGCCATGAGACAATCATATGGGTAATATATTCTAGTGTCAATGATAGTCTTGTCATAGCAATGGAGCAAATATCCTTAGACTTGAGGTGCTCAAAGATATCCTAGATACTAATTTTGTACTTTGAATCCATTCCTTGTTGTCTTTCAGAGGTTGCTCATAGGGTGGCGATTGGGTATAGCTTAAGGTATTCGAAGGTAATTAAGTAGCCAATAAAGGATTCACCACTCTTGATAGAAGGAGATGATACCCATGGCCTCTTGTTGGGGTCATTACTCGGGAATCTCTAGTCAGAGTGGAAATGTCATAAAGATAGTCTTCAATGACATATCCAATTGAGTAATGAGCCTTGGGGGAAAAAACTAACATCACTTGGGCTAGATGTCGTGTAGTTAGTCTAGTGGGAGTTGACATTTTAACCATGTTCTGAACCAAGTGGGTTATAGATGGTGAAAGGATGAATTGCATGGGATCATTGTCTATGGAAGGGCTCGTATTCAAACCACTGACTTTCCGATCAATTAGGGGTTATGATATGTTGTTAGATATCGCTCATGACTTGCTTGAATTAAGTGTTAATTCAAGTGGCCAACATAATCGGGAACCTAATGGGTCACACGCATTGGAGATGTGAAGAATGAGTAAAATGTGTTTGGATAGTGATCCAAAATATGAAAAAATGTTTCCAGGTTGTATCGCGATAAGATCGTGATAAGAAACGTTACAAAAGAATGAAAGAAAGCAAACGTTTCAAGCCAATTTAGTGGCATTCATGGCCGCTTGATTCCCATTATTCCTCCATTGATGATTAGCGTTAGAAGAGGCCAAAAGTTGGCTGAAATTCACTCATTTTCGTGGATAGTATTGTAAGAACACTAGTGAGAAATATGAAGAGTGCATATTACACACACTTATTCTCTAAACTATTCTCTCAAGAACGTACATCAAAGCTAGCACTTTGTGTGTTTTCTAACCATTCTTCCTAAGAGGTTTCAGGCTTTTCTCTTCATGTGGATATCATTAGAGACATCCTTCTTTGGTCGTTGTGGTTTACGACAAGCGGAAGAGTTGAAGACAACAAAGAACGAAGGAGTTTGTAAGGTATACATCCTAAGTTCGTTTTTTTACTACATCTAATGGCACATGTTTCATTCAGTCATTTCTAGGTTTTATTTTATTTCCACTGCATAATTTCTAATATGTGATGCATAATCGAAAGCAAACAGTGGTATTAGAGCCATCTTGTGCCTATTAGATGTAGTTTCTATTACATGTGCAATAGGATTTCATGGCTATAACAATTGTGGGTTTGTTCTTAGAAAATTCGAAATTAAGGTATGAATTTTTTTTTCACAATTTTCTTCCACTGATATGCTCATCTCATGTTTTTAAATGGTTTTAGTCATTGAAAATTGATTTCAATGTGATTGAAATATTTATTGTCGAATTTCTAACATTATGCTGGAAAACTGTTCTCTACTGAACATATGTTGTTGGTTGGATAAACTGATGAGGTTTAACATGTTTTCATGGAATTTGATTCTAGAAATTTTATGTAAACACATTTAGAATGTCTTTACACCTTCATAATTTTTCCAGAATTTATTAAAATTGTTTTAATAAATTTTCAAGCAGTAATCAGGTTTGGTCGGTTTTGAAGAAATTAATGGATCTGTTTTGTTTGATAATTTTGTATGTTTATGTTTCGGTTCCATAACCTTAACAAATATTTTATGTGATAAAAATATGTCATTTTGATGAATGAAGCATTCCAAAATGATTTTTCTCAAAATAAGATTTCTGGAAAAAATCTTAGACGTTAAATTTGTCATTTTTAGCATCTCAATGGTGTTTTGGTTATCTTGATAATTTTTGGCTGATTACAAAATTATTTTGATGCACTTGAAATAGACCTGGAGATGCATGGAATGAAAATTTGATGTTTTGGATATTTTGGGAAATTTTGGAAACTAATTTTGAATTAATTTAAGTAAAGAATTATTTTCTAGTAAGACTAGAAATTGGCATATGAAACAAAATTAAAATGTTTAATTTTGACATCAAATAATCAATTTTAAGGTGAAATAATTTTGAATTAATTTATGGAATTAAGATTTTAATTTAATTTGATTAATATTAAATTCTAAACTAAAATGATATACAAGATTAAATTTAGCCAAAATAACACTTAGAAGAAATTTGATTCGAGAGTTGAATCAACTTCCAAAATGTAGGATCCATAACTTGTCACAACGAATTTTGATGCATTTAATTTTATGCATTAGAGGATGCATGTTAGGAGTATAAGTGGGCTTTCATGATGGATGGTTATAGACTTAAGCCCAATATGATTTGCAGTGTCCATATCTTGCCATATACTTATAGTAACTAATATATATAAATACAAAACCATCCTAGTTAGATGAGACCTAAGTAGAAACCTCTCACTTAGAATATTAAAACTAATACCTTCCATTAATATGGTGAGAACCAGAGTTATTTTAGATTTAAGGTTGTTGGGCAAACCCAAGCCCATTCTACACGAATATGTTCAAACCATAGAAATAAGGTTTTCAAATTAATGGGTTGGTTTTAACTAATAGCGTTGATTTGTTGGGCAAACCCAAGCTTAACATGGACAGAGGCGAAGTTCGGTAGTATACATGAGATGTACATGCATCAATATTTGATAGCCCAATGTGTGTTCACGTATCAATAGTTGATAGCACTAGATTCGATAGTTGCATTATAAATACAATTGGTATGACCGATACCTACCGATTAACCAAGGGTGGCTTGTTGGGCAAACCTAAGGTCATTCCTAGAGGTGTTAGATATTGACCCATTAGAAGAACTTCTATACAAGTTCTCTCAATTTCATGATGAGGGTTATAGATTCGTGAGAAAATAGAGCCATGATGCGTGTTAGTAAAATCCTAATTAACATGAATTTACGAACAGTCTAACACCTTTTCTCTCTTTGACATTAGGTTGCAAGAATCGACACTGTGACCACTAGTATGAACCTATGCTCACTTATGGAAGCTAATAAGTTGACTAGACCCAACTTCGTAGACTAACTTAGGAACCTGAGAATAGATCTCAAGTCAGAGAAACAAAGCTATGTCTTAGAAGAATCACTTCCTGATCCCCCTGCTGTTGAGGTTTCTGATAGTGATCAGAAGGCATATAGAAAGCATCTTGATGATAGTGAGATGGCTAGCCACATAATGTTGGCCACTATGTCATTGGAATTGCAAAAATAGCATGAGGCTATGGATGCTTATACCATAGTCTATCATCTAAGGGAGCTGTTTGATGAGCAAGCTAGGTCCAAAAGGTTTGAGACCTCTCTTCCATTCCAAGATTGCTGAGGGAACATCTCCAGTGCAATATGCATTGAAGATGAATGACTATATTGAGAGGTTGGCCTCCTTAGGTTCCTTGATGTATCATGAATTAAGTATAGACTTAATTTTGACTAGTTTGACTGATAGTTATTCACAATTTGTGCTTAATTATATGATGAACTAGATATCCAACACGATTCCTAAATTGATCAACTTGCTCAAAACAATTGAGACATCTATCAGGAAGGATAGTAAGGTTGTGATGCTAGTAGACTCTTCGGGTTCGAGGAGGAAGAACTAAAAGAAGAAGAAGTCCACAAGGCTTAAGGGAGGTGTGGCCAAGAAGAAAGCTAAGGAGACTGCCCCTAAGGGAACATTCTTCCACTGTGGCAAGGATGGCCATTGGAAGAGGAACTGTAAGGCCTATCTGGAGTCACTGATGTAGAAGAAGGCATTAAATGCTTCCATCTACTTCAAGTATGCTTATTATTGATATTAATACTGTTTCTAATAATAACATATGGGTATTGGATACCGGTTGTGGTTCACACATATGTACTGATATGTAGGGCCTCAGGAATAGAAGACAACTCAACAAGAGAGAGTCAAACCTGCACATTGGAAATGAAGCAAGAGTTGCTTCATTATCCGTAGTAACTTATGTATTGACACTCCCTAGTGGGCTTGTAATAGAATTGGATGATTATTTTTATATACCTGTATTGACTAAGAATATTATTTCAGTTTCTAGTCTTAATAAAGCTGGTTTCCATTTAAATTTTAGTAACGATGGTTTTTCTATTAGTGTGAATGGAATGCTTTATGCTATGGGTACATTATGCAATGGGATATATATATATTAGATATGTCCAATCCATTTTTAAATATCAATAACAATAAAAGACAAAACGAGATAATGTGAAATCATCGTACTTATAGCTTTGTCGCCTTGGTTGTATAAGTGAGAGACACATTACTAAACTACACATGTAAGGTAGTTCAGGGTCATTTGAGTTTGATTCATATGACACATATGAATCTTGCTTATTAGGCAAGATGACAAAGTTACCCTTTAAGGGAAAGGGTGAACAAACTACTGGGCTATTGGATTTAATACATTCAGATGTATGTGGCCTGATGTCTATACATGCAAAAGGTGGTTTCATATACTTCATTGCCTTTATCGATGATTATTCACAATATAGGTATGTGTATCTTATGAGATACAAATCTAAGGTTTTTTGAAAAGTTAAAAGAATTCAGAAATAAAGAAGAGAAACAGTTAGGCAAAAGTATTAAAACACTTCGATTAGATTGAGGTGGTGAATACTTAAGCCATGAGTATCTAAATCATCTCAAAGGAGAAATCGAACCTTGTTGGACATGATGAGATCAATGATGGGCTTAGCAGATATGCCAAAATCCTTCTGGGGGTATGCACTCGAGACTGTTGTTTATATATTAAACGAAGTTCCTTCAAAGTCAGTTGATGTTAATCCATATAAGATGTGGACTAACAAGAAACCCTATCTTTCTCACTTGAAAGTTTAGGATTGTCGGGCTTATGTGAAGTGGATTCAGTCAGATAAGCTAGAAGTTAAATCTGACAAGGGTCTCTTTGTAGGATATCCTAAAGAAACAATAGGATGTTAGTTCTACAATATTTTAGAATAAAAGGCGTTTATTTCAAAGCATGTTGTTTTTTAGAGAAAGAGTTTCTTCTAAAAGAAAACAGTGAGAGCAAAATTGAACTTGTATAAGTTCAAGATGCTCAAACTGATGCAAATTAACTACCTAAACTCGAGACTGTTGTTCATACTGATGAAACAATAGTTCAATCATTTGACACAAAAGAAGTTCGTAGGTCAAGCAAGATACATCATGGTCCAAAGAGATATGGATTTCTCATAAGTGAACATAATGACGTATTGCTCATAGAGGACGATGAGCCTACTATCTATGAAGAAGTTCTAAAGAGTTCAGAATCTGACAAATGGATTCAAGCTATGAAATTCGAAATGGATTCCATGTTTGAAAACCAAGTATAGACTTTGGTTGACCCAACCGAACGGATAAAGCCTATAAGGTGCAAATAGGTCTTCAAAAAGAAAACTAACAAGGAGGATAATGTAGTTACCTATAAAGCTAGGCTTCTAGCTAAAAGTTATCATTGAAGACAAGGAGTTGACAATGACGAAACATTTAGCTCAGTAGCCATGCTTAAATCCATTAGGATACTCCTGGCCATTGCTAGTCATTATGATTATGAGATATGAAAAATGGATGTGAAAATAACTTTCCTTAATGGAAGTCTAACCGAGGATGTGTACATGACACAATCTGGTCATATCCAAAGATGGTGAAAAGGTATGCAAGCTCCAAATTTTCATTTATGGATTGAAGCAAGCATCCAAGAGTTGGAATATCTGATTTGATGAGACAATCAAAGAGTTTAGTTTCTCACAAAATCTGGATGAACTTTCTATGTATAAGAAGGTTAGTGGGAGTGCAATCATATTCCTGGTATTGCATGTAGATGATATACTACTAATAGGAAATGATGTCTCAGTTTTACAATCAGTCAAGATTTGGTTGTCTAAGATTTTCTCCATGAAAGACCTTGGATAAATAACTTATATTTTAGGGATAAAAATCTATAGAGATAGTTCTAAGAATTTGCTTGGTCTTTCTCAGTCTACATACATAGACAAGATGCTAAAGAGGTTTAGCATGGAGCAATCTAAGAGAGGTTATCTTCCCATGAAATATGGGATTACACTTTGAAATCTATATGTCTAAAGACACAAGATGAGAGGACTTACATGAATTTGATCCCTTATGTTTCAGCTATAGGATCAATCATGTACGCTATGATATGTAAAAGATTCGATGTATCATATGCTCTAACTGTTACGATTAGATACCAGTCGGATCCTAGTGAGGGTCACTGGGTAGCTGTCAAGAATATTCTTAAGTACTTGAGAAGAACTAAGGTTATATTCTTGGTATATGGAGAAGGTGATATTGTTGCGATAAGGTATATAGATGTTAGTTTCCAATCCGACAAGGATGACTCCATATCCCAGTTAGGGTACATTTCACACTGAATGGTGGAGCAGTCAGTTCGAAGAGTTCCAAACAAGAGACAACATTAGATTCCACAACCAAAGCAGAGTACATTGCTGCTTCAGAAGTAGCAAAGAAAGCAGTTTAAATCAAGAAGTTCATCATGGAACTTAGAGTGATTCCTAGCATTGTTGACCTAGTACAGTTGTATTGTGACAACAATGGTGCCATAGTGCAAGAAAAAGAACCAAGGTCTCATGTAAGATCCCGTTCTCATACTAAGCTCATAGAGAGATTAAGGAAATGCATGTTTTTGCTCAAGCATAATGTTAGCATATATGCACATAAATATTGAATCTTTGCACATAAAAACAATGGCACATGCATTCATTGACAACTTCTGGGTATAATTGATTTTAAATTTGATTTTATTGAAAATGAGAAGTAGAGGGAGTAGAAAGAGTGATCTTGGGATGAGTTGTGATAAGGGAAAGATTAGGAAATAAAATTGGTAGTGATATGAAAAATGTTCACTGAGTGTGCTTTGGTCTGTTAGCCATAACGTTTTCTCTAGTTATCCAAATGAAATGATTCTTCATTTGAATTAAACAAGAGACATAAGTCTACATTTCATATGAAGAAATTGAATTTAAATTCTATCTCTAAGAGTCTCAAAATTCTCACGAAGTTGAGAATTGGGTGTAGTACATTGGTGGATGAATGAAAAATTTGTGTTTAGACTTCAGGGGAAATTTGGGATTGATCTGTATCGATTTTTTCAACATTTCCTTCTTTAGAGTTATAGATATTTCTTTTATCTTTCCAACGGTATATAGTATGAGAATTTTGGACATCTGAGTTAAAAGTTATGGTCCTTATAAGGGAAGATGTTCAAGAGTGAAGTTGTATTGTCTGTGCTAACGTGTATCGTCTGTGATGACGTGTATTGTCTGTGCTGACGTGTATCGTCTATAATGACATGTATCGTTTGTACTAATGTGTATCATCTGTGATGATGTGTATCATCTTTGATGATTTGTATCATCCGTGTTGACATATATCGTCTGTAAAGATGCATCTTCTGCTTTTTTCTTCTTCTGTGTTTTGCTTCTTCGGCTTTTTCATCTAGTTTCGTCTGGCCTATCATCTGGTCCATTTTCAAATGATAGAATCTGTCTTCAAGGTCTTCATGAAATTGTAGATTTTGAAGTTCTCTTTCAAAGCAGCCAAATAACACCTTAATCCGATATCTCTAGAGAAAGTTATGGCTGTTGTCTCGAAACAGATTCAATATGATTGAGGACAAAACCTTGTTTGATTCTTTTGGCCATAACTTATTCTCTAGACACCCAAATGACTTGATTCTTGAACCATTGGACTCATGAGACATTTCTCTACATCTCCAGAAAAAATCATAGCCATCTAAAATGAATTGAGAAGGATTGAGAGAAAAACATGGGACTGATACAGTGAGTGTGCTCTTCAATAATATAAACTGGTGTTATTCCACTGAACATACTTCCGTATTTTAAATTGTATATGGATATATAGGATTCTAAATTAGATGATTTTTTATTTAATGTAAACTAGAGACACAAGGCTATGAATCATCTGAAGAAGTCGAATTTTGAATCAGTCTCTAAAATGTTTAAATTCTGGATGGAAGTTGTGTATAGCATACTGCTTTGGATAAGAGCAGTCCAAACATGTTTGAATATACCTTTTAGATTACTTAACCAAATTGAATGATTTTGGTGTCAATGGAAACATAAGACGTAGGGGAACATGTTTCTAGAAGAAAGTGTTGCAAAATAACTTCACTATCGGGGTCAGAAATAACATGCAAAGTTGACCCGAAATGATGTTTTATGGAAAAATCTGGAAGTGAGTTTTATTAAAGGAAAGTGGATAAGTGGCTAAGAAATGAACATGTGTCCTAGCTTTAAAGTTGAGTTTTAAATAACCTTGAAAGACAAGTTACTGTACTTGCCTTCATTTCTTTCTCTCGAAGTTCATTTCTCTAGTGTATCTTCAACATAGAGTTTTTCATCAAAAACTCCACTAAAGCTAAACTATGCGTACCCTTATGTTCTACTGTTACCACTTTGTTATCTGTTTCTTTTGCCTCAAGAAAAACCTGACCTAAACCCTCCGTAAGATGAAGTACGTGGGTTACATGAAAGTTAGGGCTTTATGATGGTTGAAGATTTTAGAGCTTCAAACAAGTAAGCTGGTTATGATTATGTATTTTTGTATGAAATGAAGCATGCATCGTTAACTCACTACTAAATGGTTAAGAACAGTGATATTCATATTTGCTGGAAAATGAGTGAGGAAATTTTGAGTTTACCGTACATGTTGATTTTCTTTGGATTGATGACTGAAATGTTATGGGATAGTGTTAAACTAGCTTTTTGAGTTAAAAGATCAATGAAAACATGTAAGAGATTAGTGCAAACAAAATTGGGGAAAATGGGTGTGTAATATTTTGTTATGTTGATGTTTTTACTGTTTATATGTATATGTACATATATACGCATGTTTTGGAGTGTTTTTGTAGCGTCCCCTTACCTAAGGATATGCACCGGGGTGCCCGGAGGTCATTCTGGCACATACTTGAGGATAAAGGTACGCTACGTTCGATCACTACACTCACTTCCCATGGCATGGTATTATAATCACTTGTAAATCATCATAAGAAATCTACAAATCTTTTTTTTTTTTACTTCATTTCATAACCACCGAAAGTCTACATTGTGTCTTTCAATAAGTTCTATATGTACATTCCCAAAATCAATTACAAGAGTACTACATGAAAGAGGAAAATACATCAAATCTATCTAAGCCACCTAAAAATCCCAGTTGATCGACTTTTGAGCCATGACTTCTTTTGCCAAAACACAATCTACAAGGCAATAGAGCCCCTCAGTAACTAAAGTTGTGTCTCGGTCCTGAAAAGACAACATTGCAATTTTGCTGAGTTTTGCAAACTCAATGAGTGAACCATCATTGATGAATTCACCGGATCTTATACACATATCACATTTTGCATAATTACTCATTTTAAGCCTACATTTATTGTTCATATACTCACATATCATGGTATGTCACATAGTCATTCGATATCACCTTGCAATCCATTTATGATCTTCAGTCTTATAATATTATATGCATGAGTCTCGTGTTCATTCTTATTGTTGTGACTGAGTGCCAATCACTTACACAAATACTGGCCCATAGGGCTCAGTCAGAACAGAGTTTACGGAGTATAGCTCTACGTACATAATCAGAATTCACAGAGCAAAGCTCTACGTGGAAGCGCTTCAAACTGGCTACTCAAGTCACAACACCTTTGTCTCAGCATGCATTTTATAAAATACATCACATACTGATTGTGTCATATCACATATGATGTTAAATCAAAAACTCACATTCATCAGACCTGAGTCCAGCATTCACTTTCACGAGAATACACATAACATACAGAATTTCACAACGGATCGAAACACTTCCAATACATGCCCAACTATTATACTCCTTAGACTTCAAGTTCAGAATTCAAAATCAGATCACAAACATTTCAATTGTATGGAAGTTTAAACAAATCAAAACCAATTCAGAACAAATCAATTCTGGCAAAACATCTAGATTGACTCACAAGTTGCTCCCGAAGTTAATGCCTAGAAGATCTGGCAACGTCTGGGGGTTGACGTTCCAGTTGCCCCTCTATAATAATATACACAATATCATAATTTGTACCATCATAAGTATTCGATAATGCATATGTATGGCATGAAATATGTACAATGCATCTTCATGACAATCCCGGGTACCATCTGTCACAAAATCGATCTCATGTCCAAACTCATAGAGTATAATTTATACTTAGGTTTATTCCTCACTAAAACCATTAAATTCACAATTCATTTCAGATGGCTATGATTTTTGGTAGAGATGTAGAGCAATGTCTTATGAATCCAATGGTTCAAGAATTAGGTCATTTAGGTGTCTAGAGAAGAAGTTATGGCCAAAGAATCAAATCGGGTTTTGTCCTTACTCATATCGCACCTGTCTTGGTACAATTGCCATAACGTTTCCTATAGATGTTGGACTAAAATCATCTTAGGAAGATTCAAAAGATGATTTCAAGATCTACAACTTTTATGCAGACCTCAAAGACTAATTCTACCTTTTGTGTTTTCTTCTTTCTTACCTTTGCATCGTCTTACTTTACATCGTCTTACTTCTGCATCATCTTACTTTGCTTCGTCTTACTTTGCTTTGTCTTACTTTTTTTTTCTTACTTTGCCTCGTCTTACTTTTTCTTTCGTCTTACTTAGCTTCGTTTTACTTTTGCTTTCGTCTTATTTTGCTTCGTCTTACTTTTGCTTTGTCTTACTTTGCTTCGTCATAGAACTTTGTCTTAAAACTTCGTCTTAGAACTTCGTCTTAAAACTTCATCTTAGAACTTCGTCTTAAAACTTTGTCTTAGAACTTCATCTTAAAATTTCATCTTAGAACTTTGTCTTAAAACTTCGTCTTAGAACTTCGCTTAGCACTACGTCTTAAAACTTCATCTTAGAACTTCGTCTTAAAACTTCGTGACAACTTTTGAGATTCTTATAGACAAAATTGAAATTCAATGTCTGCATAAGAAATGTAGCCATATATCTCTAGTTTAATCCAAATTATGAATCATCTCCTTTGGACAACTAGAGAAAACGATGTGGCTAAAAGACTGAAGCATACTCAATGAACATTTTCCAGATTTTTAAACTTTCAATATTTTACATCTAATCCACCTTCTACCTAAAGTATCTCTTCCATTACATCTCCAAAAAATCACTTTTACAACACCTAATCACTAATAATCTTTCAAAACACTAAATTAACACTATAGCCAAATTTTTCATCCCCAACAACACAGTATTTATGAACAAACACGTAAATGCCATTTTCCATGCAGATGACAGTAACTTATCAAATTTATTTCATAAATCCCCA